>BQNB010059557.1:0-32242 GCA_026074375.1 Tanacetum coccineum | reverse complement strand
AGTTCAAGAGAAATGCAATGTGCCTTCAGTTTTACAAGATCCTTTTCATACTAGGCACATCGTTTTGTCATTTCTTCTTTGACATCGGCAACTTATTTTGAAAGTTCAGTTATGGTCTTTTTGAGACAACGTTTTTCATTTTCCAAAGAAAAATTTTGTTCAAACATCTTGTTCTCATATACATGGCTATGTGACTCTGATTTGACTGACTCAAACTGGTTTTTGAAAAATTCTTGCTGAATATCCAAAATTAAACACGTTTCATCAAACTCGTCTTCAAGAGATGTGACATACTTTAAATCATCTTTCATTTCTTTGAAAAGACCATTTTCAAAGCAGATTAGTTAAAGATTGACGTATTTAACTAAAAGTTCAAATTCATCATACAATCGATTTCTAGCTATCCTTTTGACATTGTCTTCAAACTCGAAGTACAGGAAACAATCTCTCGAGGAAGGTTTTGCTTTGAAACAGTTTCTTTTTCAAATTTAAGCATTGCCTGTTTGACATAACAAAAATATTTCATTGGAAGACTTTTCCAAAGTTGTGAATCATAATTACTTAGTTGAGCTTGTTCCAAATATTTTTCAAATTAGCATTTCTTATTTTTAAAGGAACTTTTGGTGGTTCTTCAAATTGAGTCTCACCATAAACAAATCCATGATACGAGAGTGGAGATTTTCTTTGTTTTACTTTTAAACGTTTTTCAGCTTCACATTTTAATTCCTCTTCACAAATGATCTTATGATCAGAAAGCAATTCTTTTCCCACTTCATCAATGTTATACAAGCTTGGGACTAACTCCTTGGATTTGTTTTATAAACTTAGGTTTGCAACATAATTTTTGTTCTTAAAGCCAAGGCTCTGTTTTCCCGTATTAAAATTGTCTTCTTTTGGAAGCAACATTCGAAGAGTCTGGTCTGTTTGTCCTGCTTTTCGAAGTTTGTTATCAAGATCGTTTATTTGTTTCATAAACTCTTGATTTTTCTTTTCAAGTTCATTTTTCCTTTTTAAAAGCGGTTGGATATACTCATCATACTTTCCATTTTCCCTGGCGAATGTCTTACCAATTTGACAAGCTTGAGATTTAAGGTTTGAAATTTTGTCATTTAAAAGCTTAATCTTGGTACAGTATTCAGATTCAATTATTGTTTCTTTTGCAAAATGTTTTTTTTCTTATATCTCTCAAGCTCATTTGTCAATAAGGCATTCGCTTGCTGAGCTTCATGATTAACCTTATTACATTTTTCAACATGACATTTGAGGTTATTGATTAAGGAAGCAAAGAAAGCACGTTGTTGCTAATAATCTACATCATTATGTTCTTCCTTACCTCTATTTGAATCCATATATGGTATATCAAAAATAATATTACTATTATTCTCATTCACCACATGTGTGTCTAGAATAGATTCAGGTTATACATGATTTTGTATCCTATGAACAATCATATTTTCAAACATATCATGATATACCTCAAACACTGTAGCACTGTCATATGAAGGTCCAATATCAGCATCTGCATCATTTCCTAAACAGCTGCTTTCATTGTCAGAACTTTTGTTTTCATTCCCTAATCTGATGCATTCATTCCTTGAGGTGTAGCATTCATTCTGCTATTCTGATGATGTACTAGAGTCAACTGTGCTTTGCTTAGCAACCAAACTAGCATCCAATACTATACCCTCAGTAACCAAACTAGCTTCCAATGTTGCACCGTCAATGCTCAAATTAGCCTCAAATGTTGTACCCTCAGTGACCAAACTCTCTTGTTGTTGTATCTCTCTTTCTTTCAGAGGTAATTCTCCGTATTTAAGTATTCATCAATAAGTTTTTCAAGTTCTTCTAAGTACCGGAGTAATTTACGTTTGTAAGTTTCAGGTTCGCATCTCGTATAATCTTTGAAGTCATGTTGCCAGCATTTATTGTGAAAATCCGAAGCATTCACCTCTTTCGAGTCAAAAAATTCCTTGAACCTGGGTACCTCAAAACAAGTCTTTGAATCATGCCCATGAAAATTATGTCTTTCAAGTTGCCATTGTAATTGATTCAAACTGTGATACATCTTCTCTATGAAAGTCTGACGCTCTTCACAGAAGAATATACAAAATGCAATTTCAAATGGTCTTGTGTTTTCGACTTCTGAAAAGTTATGGAGATTTCCAAGATGTGACTTGAGCTCTTTAAACGATGCCACACACTTCGAGTGCAATTGTTTTTCTTCGAGTTGCATTTGTTGCAATTCTCTCTCTTCGAAATTTGAACTTGAAAATTCCATTGAATTTCGATGTGTGAATTAATTTGAGGATCTTTTCGATGATAAAGAAGTGTTGGGTGGTTCAAACTGTTAACACGTGATTTTTTCGGCCAAAAATTAATTTCAAAAATATATTTCGTTAAAATTTTACTATAATACCAAAATTTAAATTTGAAGTAAAAAATTTAATATAAAGATTACTAAAATTTTTTTTTTTTCTTAAACCGCAGGATTTTAGCTTAAACTGCTAGATTTTAGCTTAAACCGTGGGATTTTAACTTAAACCGCAGGATTTTAACTTAAACCGCGGGATTTTAACTTAAACCGCGGGATTTTAAGGTAAACCGCAGGATATAAGTTAAACCGCGGGATGAAAGGTTAAACCGCGGGATATAAGTTAAACCACGGGATTTTAGACCTATAAACCGCAGGATTTTATTTGTAAACAGCGGGATTACACCTATAAATCGCAGTATCTTAAACCGCGAACACTTGCTCGTAAACTGCGGACACTTTTCTATAAACTGCAGGTTTGAAGATCTTAAACCGCGAACACTTGCTCGTAAACTGCGGACACTTTTCTATAAACTGCAGGTTTGAAGATCTTAAATCGCAGGGTTGAAGATCTTAAACCGCGGGAATGAACAATACGTACAAAAACTCAAAAATCACTTAAAAACATTATTTTTAACGTTTTTAATTGATTCTTTTTGCAAAACTAAGTATTTTTAGGCTATATCTAACATAAAAATCAAAACTTTAACATTTGTAACAACAACAAAATATAGTTCAAGATTTTCGTGTATGGTGACTAAAAAACATAGATATTTGAGATTCTTTGCAAGATAAAAATGCACACAAACACACTAAACACACTAGTTATGGTTTTGGTACAAAAAATATGTAAGCATTTTGAGAAATAAGCAATAAGAAAAATAAGCCTACGCCTAATAAGCACTAAATAAGCACGAAATAAGCTAGAAAACCAAACAAACACAACACTAATCGACCCAAGATGAAACCATGACGAATGATACCAATTTTAGAATCTCACAAATCACACAAACATAGAATAAGAAAAGAGAAAGACGGTGGAGGTGTGTTCTTGAATATTTCTTTGTTATTTCTCTTTCACACTTGAAACACACACATTCACACCCTCTCTATGTGTAGAGAGGGCTTTATATATAGCCTCCAAGGGCCGGCCTTGGGCCATCTTGTGGGCTTCCATAGGCTGGTCTTGGACTTTGTAGAATATATCAAGTTTATTCCATCTTTGACAAGACACAAAAGATGAAAGACCAAACGTGTATTTTATTTTCAATTTTCTGTTAGAGTGTTAGTCTCCTTCCTCCCATCCTCCTTCCTCCCATCCTTTATAAATACTTTGTTTTAACATTTCATTTCTTATAACTGTAATTACCACATTTCAATACATAATCATTTTTCCTCATTTTTGCTTCCGCTCTCTAAATTTGATATGGTATCAGAGCAAAAGAATGCCTGATTCTGTTACAACCACCCTAACTAATTCCTAACAAACTTTGACAGTCATTGACTGTCATTACACCACCTCATTGTTAATCATTTGTGTTTAGCGATTGTTTTCGGTTTTTTTCAAGAATCTTATGTTCATAACAATGGTGAATTCAACCATTAACCATTAACCCTAATTTGCAACACAATTCTGATCAAAACTTCAATCAAGATTCAAATTTACAAAATATGATGAATGATTCGTTTCATCTTGCTAGTTCTGATCATCCTGGCATGATGTTAACAACCACACCGTTTAATGGAGGAAACTTTCTTGGTTGGAGTAGAACAATTAAAATAACGTTAGGTGCAAAGTTTAAGTTGGGGTTTATTGATGGTTCATCACCTAAACCTGCTATAATTCACAATGATTACCAAAGATGGGTTCGTTATGATTACATGGTTACTTGTTGGATTCTAAACTCCATGGTTGCTGAACTCTCTGAATCATTCTTGTATTCTCAGTCTGCTAGTGATTTATGGAAAGAATTAGAAGATCATTATGGTCAAAGTAATGGTCCACTCATCTATCATGTTGAGAGAGAATTGAGCAAAGTGTCATAAGGAAATTCTTCAATTGCTACTTATTTCAATAAACTAAAGAAGTTTTGGGATGAGTTACATAGTTTAAATGGTGTTCCTGTGTGCAATTGTGGAAAAATAAGAGAGTGCACTTGTAGAGTGACTGAAAAATTCTTAGAGATTGATAGTAGATCTAAGTTGATGCAGTTCTTAATGAGGTTGAATGATGATTATGAGGCAGTTAGAAATCAGATCTTGTCTATGCATCCTTTGCCAAATCTCAACAAGGCCTACTATATTGTGCAACAAGTTGAAAAAAAAATCAGGTCACTCATCAAGTTGCAGATCCAACTTCATTTTTTGCTAATAATAAAGGAAATCAGAATGTTAGGAAGGATAACAAGAGTGATGGGAAAAGTCAAGGGGGTGATAAGAAGAGTTGTACCTTTTGTAATCAAGATGGTCATGTCTATGAGCAGTGTTTTGAAAAATGGGGTTATCCTGATTGGTATAAGGGAAAAAAGAACAAGAAAGGAAACAGGATGGCTTCACAAGTGGTTTCTGATTTCAGTACTTACATGACTAAAGATACGCCTTTTGATTTTGAGTTTGAAAATGGGGTACAAGATGGAAAAGGTGATTTGGATCAAAGATTGGTTGCTGCAGTATGTTAAGAAATGGTGAAAATTTTCAAAGGAAAGGAAGTTGATCACAGCAATAATGCTAATACTTTAAAACCTCATGCAGGTACCTTTTTCTATGGATGCAAACCTTACAAAGTATATTCATTTCATGTGTCTTTGAACATTTTGTCAAACAACTTGCAATTGGATATTAGAAATTGATTAGATAGTTTGACACTGGGGCTTCTGATCTTATGACACCTCAACCTACATTTGTTTCAGTCCATTTAGGATCTAAGAATCAATTTAGGATAAGTTGCATGATGGATAGCAAATGGTAGATTAAAAGTTGGAAGTATACAAATCAACAGTTCTTTGATCCTGCACAATGTTTTTTATGTTCCTGATTTCAAGGTGAATCTCTTGTCAGTGGGAAAATTGCTTAAGTCTCAAAACCTTATAGATGTTTTCTTTCCTACTGTGTTCTTCCTACAGGACCCTTCAACTAAGAAAGTTCTTGCAGTGGGAGAAGGTATTAACAATCTCTACATCTGCAAACCATCTTCAGGCTCATCTACCAAACACCCCTCTATTCCTATGCCTACTTTTCCTGTTATGTCTTCCTTTGTTAATAAAGATGTTAAGACTGAGGATGTTACTCTTGATACATTTCATGCTAGACTTGGACATACTTCTGTATCCAAATTAATACATGTTGATAGTTGTAAGCAACAAAATGTTACTCAGTTGTCTTGTGATACTTGTTTGTTGGCAAAACAACATAGTTTGCCTTTTCCCATAAGTCATACTAGGTCTCTTGTTGCTTTTGAGCTCATTCATGTTGATTTATGGGGACCTTACAAGGCACCTGCATTAAATGGTGCACATTATTTCTTCACTATAGTTGATGATTTTTCAAGATGTACCTGGACTTATTTGTTACATACAAAGGATCAGGTACTTTCTATACTAAGTGATTTCATGGCCTATATTGCTAATCATTTCAAAGCTAAGCCAAAGTTTCTAAGGTCTGATAATGGAACTGAAATAGTCAATAATGACTGTTTGGCATACTTAAGGAAACAAGGAATTGTTCATCAAAGGTCTATGGTTTATACCCCACAACAAAATGCTATAGTTGAAAGAAAGCACAGACATTTGTTGGATACTGCAAGGGCTTTGAAATTTCATTCTGGTTTACCTAATAAGTTTTGGGGTGACTGTGTGCTTACAGCTACTTATTTAATAAATAAGATGCCTATGAAAATCCTAGACTGGAAGACACCTTTTGAAATGCTACATGGCATGCCTCCTAGTTATGATCATTTAAGAGTCATAGGTGTTTGTTGTTTGCATCTGTGACTTAAGCCTAAAGTAGTTTGCCCTAGAATGCATCAAATCCAGATTGATTGGATATCCTCCTGGTCAAAAGGGGTTTACAAGCTGTATGATCTTCAAACACGTGAAGTGTTTTGTAGCTGAGATGTTTTTTTTAGAAATGTTTTCCCTTTCAAAAAGGATTTCATTTCTTCTGAGGTTCCCTCAAATACACAACAATGGCCTATGGAAGATGTTGTTAGTAATATGATTATTGTTCATTGTTCGCGTTCATCATACCATCCTATGATCTGTTATGCCAAAAACTCCTTATTGATTATAATGTTCCAAGTCCTACTTCTGATTTACCAAGTTCTTCTACTGAACCTGATATGTCAATCCCTTAACCAATGATTTCTACAAGAAGGTCAGCCAAAACAACAGTTCAACCATCTTGGCTCAAGGATTTTGTCACAAGTAAACACAAAGCTAGTTCAGTGGTGTCTGCTGCAACTAACAAACCTGCTTATCCATTGTTTCAACAAGCTAATTTTCAAAGTTACCTTGATGAATATGTGGCTTCATTAGCTAATGTCATGGCTACATCAGAACCAAATTCCTATTCACAAGCTGTCAATGATCCAAAGTGGGTAGAAGCAATGGAAAAGGAATTAAAGGCTCTTGAGACAAATGATACTTGGGTTCTTACTGAGTTACCAGATGGATGCAAAGCCATTTCTTCTAAATGGGTGTACAAGATAAAGTATTATGCTGATGGAACTGTGGAAAGGTACAAAGCAAGATTGGTTATCAGGGGTTTTGACCAAAAAGAGGGGGTGGATTACAAGCACACTTTTTCTCCAGTTGCTAAAGCTGCAACTGTAAGAGTTTTGATTGCCATTGCTACTGCAAAAGGTTGGCCATTGCATCAGCTGGATATCAATAATGCCTTCTTACATGGTTTTGTGGATGAAGAAATTTATATGAAACCACCTGAAGGATATACAAAAGCTTCACAAGGTCAAGTTTGCAAATTAAACAAGTCTCTTTATGGTCTTAAACAGGCTTCAAGGCAATGGAACCAGGAGCTTTCAAAGTTCTTAGTAACCTTGGGTTTCAAACAGTCAAAGCATGATTATTCTCTTTTTGTCAAGGCACAAGGTGATTTGTTCACAGTGGCACTGGTTTATGTGGATGATATTCTACTTACTGGAAACTCTGTCCAAGATATTCAAAACACAAAATTGGCTCTGGATAGCAAGTTTACTATCAAAGACTTGGGTTTAGCCAGATATTTTTTGGGCATTGAGCTTTGCAACACTGAGAATGGAACTTTTCTTCATCAAAGAAAATATGTTTTGGATCTGCTCAAAGATGCAGGGTTGACTGCAACCAAACCCACACCTTTCCCTTTACCACAAAACATGAAATTATCCCTTGACAAAGGAAAGTTGATCAGTAATCCTGAATCATATAGAAGACTTGTGGGAAGACTTTTGTACTTATCAATGACCAGGCCAGATATTTCATATGCAGTTCAACACTTAAGTCAATTTGTTTCTTCTCCCAAAGAACCTCACCTACAAGCTGCTACACACCTGCTAAGATATCTAAAGGGATCTATTAATAAGGGCCTCTTCTATCCTGTTCAAAGCAATTTAAAAATAGCAGGATTCTCATATGCAGACTGGGCCTCTTGTTTAATGACTAGAAAATCTCTTACAGGGTACTGCATTTTCTTAGGGCATTCTTTGGTGTCCTGGAAAACCAAGAAACAAGCCACAGTTTCTAGATCTTCCACAGAAGCAGAATATAGGAGTATGGCAGCAACAACATGTGAACTTGTTTGGTTGACTTATCTGCTAAAGGATCTTCATATAAATGTTCAAGTTCCAATTACATTGTTTTGTGGTGTTATCATGATAGAACCAAACACTTAGACATTGACAGTCACTTCACAAGGGACAAAGTACAAGAAGGGTTTTTGTAGACTGCTTTCATACCAACTAATTTGCAGTTAGCTGACATTATGACTAAGGCCTTGGGAGGTGCACATCACTCATTCTTAGCTGACAAGTTGGGCTTTCAAGATGTTCCAACTTGAGGGGAGGATGTAGAATATATCAAGTTTATTCCATCTTTGACAAGACACAAAAGATGAAGGACCAAACGTGTATTTTATTTTCAATTTTCTGTTAGAGTTAGTTAGTCTCCTTCCTCCCATCCTCCTTCTTCCCATCCTCTATAAATACTTTGTTTTAGCATTTCATTTCTTGTAAATGTAATTACCACATTTCAATACATAATCATTTTCCCTCATTTTTGCTTCCGCTCTCTAAATTTGATAGACTTTACAATACTTAGACTAACTAACTAGCCTATCGGACTAACTATTACAGGCTTAATATCGTCTAACTATTACAAGACTCGTGAGACCGATATTGATCGTCACTTCACTAAAACTGAATTCCTAACAATCTCCCCCTAAGGGACGATCGTTGAGTTCTCATTAATGATCAACACTTTATGAATTCCTGACAGGTTTAGCTATTAAATAGAACACGTGTCTTTTTAGGAGACAATTTGTATTTATCAAGGGATTTGGTGCTAATGATGATTTTGATAATATGTATTTCTTATACAAACACACTCCAATTATGCTTTCAATTTGCTAAAATTTTGTATTTTGTCAGTATGTTGCAGCTTAGGGCTACTCTCCGGGGATACTTTTTGGAGTGTGGTGAGATTACAAAGTTAATAATCCCTAAAGTTTGGTGGTTCAAAAAGGTAAGCTTTATTTGTAGGTCTTTCGAAGCAAACTTGTCTTATTTGTTAGGTTGATAATTTTAGATGAAATTTTGTTTCAACAGTCTTAGGCGTTAACAATGATGAAGAAGAAAGATACTACCAGCAATTTAGTTTTTGAGTAGATATAAATATTATACCTTTATATTAACAAGCAAGATTATTCCCTCGATGCAGCCTTAAATGCAAAACCCGACCCGACCCTTTTTTCTGGGTTTAAACCCGTCCGTTATTATTATCAACCCTCATACGTGTCTCCCTTTCTCCTTATACGTGTCTCCCTCTCCCAAAACTCAAATCCATCTCACTTCTATTCTCGCATCGAGTTTTTAACACATATAGATGATGCTGGCTTCCTGAAGCTTCTCCATTCTTTGCGAGTGTGATTTTGATCATCTCTTATTTTTCTATATCAACACATCGATCTTACCGATTTCTTAAAGTTTCTTCCTCTACACTTTGTGGGGATATTAGCTGGTATATACTTTTGTTTTTTGTTTATTTTTGTTAGTTAGGGTTTAGTTTGTTAAGGTTTAGTTTTAGTTGATTTATGTTTTGATTTTGAAATTATGGTTGTCATATGATTTTGAAACTAGGGTTTATGTCAAAAAATTGGGGGTTTTCTGATTTTGAGTATGAGATTATTCAAAGACCCAGAAGAAGAAGTGTAGGAGTTCAGACGTCCAAATTCCGTGTAAGATGGAGTTTCGAATGTTGTTTTTTTTAGATTTTGCTTATATTGAAATCTATCTTGATGTTTTGCCTAATCATTTTCATGTTGATGAAGGCTAAGGTGTTGGTCCTGCTGCTTTCTTGGCTGCTTATGATCCTGATGTTGCGACATTCATGTCCAATTGTCAGTTGTTTTGTACTTTTGAAAGAGTGGTTTAAAGGAGGTGATTTGGCACATTAGTCTAAAAGTAAATATATGAGCTTTGCAGATAAAACTAGTCGTAAAGAAAAACATTTAACCGACAACAATTTTTAGGCTAATGAGCTTATTAGCTCGAGCTATATGAGCTTATATTAGCTATAAGCTCATAGGTAAAAAGTTGAGCTTATCAGCTCTCAAAAAATTTTAAAAACCTTATAATCCTAAAAGTAAGGTTTCGTGTTAAATCTAAATATGGGTAAATGTGGTCAAAGATGTCATCTGATAAAAGTTGCATCCTTTCACGACGCCTATTTCATCAGATTTTTTTAGTAATAATCGCATATTTATTTATCAGGGAACTAAGGCCTTTTAATGTTTATCAATTTACAAGGAGAACGAGCGGGTTGAGCAAGGTTTCAGATATACTCACACTGGCTAGAAAAAGGAACCCACGGAAAATGAAATGTGACTTACTAAAGAAAAGTTGATGGTTTGTTGACGTCTTGGAACTGGCCGTTAGAATCTCCTGAGGTACCCCTTTGTTTTGAGCGCTTCTCATATCTTAACTGTCATCGAGCAGATCATATATTGTTCTTAATATGGCCTAAAGTAGAGTCTTGAAACGCTGAATCAAGGTTTCCGATTGGTAAAATTGTCCCTCCACTTAAAGTGAGATACTTGAGATACATTTACCTGGTATTTTTTTTCCCAAGTTGAGCCATTCTGAAATTATTGATTATACTTTTTTTATAAGCTTAGGTTGAATCAAAGCTAACGTTGTCATGTAACATTGAATCAACTAGACACAAATTGAAACTTTGATGTATTGACATATTAAGGTAACTAAACATTTCGACCTTATGATGTTTAGTAAAAAGTGAGTGGTGCAATGATGCATCTCATAGCTGTTCCGACTGACTGACTGTTTGACTCACGAACATGGAAAGATTGAGCAGGTGAAGGAAAGATTGAGGAACTCAAGTGATTATCAGGTATGTATTGAGTTCACGCAACATTACTGCACACATAATATTACGTGACCACTGCTGCAAGTGTAGGTGTATGTTTACATATCTTTAGTTATTCTATGTCTATTGATTCCAATACAAATTTTTATTCTGTATATTTATCAAAAATCATGTCGTTTTTGTCCTTGACTGTATCGTGTGAACTGCGTGTTAATTTATATACTTTTAACGATTTTGGCCACGATATAGACGTTTGATGCTTTAAACAAATCGAGGCAACTGAATTTAAGCACACTTAGTCCACCAACAGTGACGTAACAACAGAAGCACCAACCCGATCTTAGGACTCGAAACACGCAATAGTTGGCATAAAAAAGATCAGCCAAACTCCACTAGGCCCTAAGCTCATATTAGGGTGGTTGTATAGTTGAATTTACTGTTCTCGGTAAGTTGCAACGATTCTAAATTACAATTAAGGATGTAGTCGAGCGGCATCAAGAGGGGTTCATTTGTCCAGAAGTATGTAAATAAATCACAAACTCACCTGAGTTGTCTCCTTTAGAGTCTCTTTTGAGGGTTTTGTTAGGCCCGTGGCTGAAATCTGTCCACAATCCCTGGAGAAAATCGAGTGGGTGAAGGACGACTGTCGTTATATTAAGAATAAGTTGTATACAAGTTGTATAGTACATATCGAACTAACAATGGAAACACTTTATAATTACAAAGACTTAAAAGGTTTGTATCCAAAAATTTCAGTAACATTTACATGCAAATGCACTATAAAAATATGCTCGGTTGATCTAAAAACACATAATGTATGATTAAGAACCTCGGCTTAATGGTTTTGTTGTGTTGTTTAATGACGAGCTGAGATGGAGTAGATTAACATTGGAAGAAAAAGTGCGTCGTAATTTGCTTTTTCTGGCTGCTTTTAT
Source organism: Tanacetum coccineum (assembly GCA_026074375.1). Classification (NCBI taxonomy): domain Eukaryota; kingdom Viridiplantae; phylum Streptophyta; class Magnoliopsida; order Asterales; family Asteraceae; genus Tanacetum; species Tanacetum coccineum. The sequence goes on along the minus strand of BQNB010059557.1, from coordinate 20,405 downwards.
TTTGGTTCTAAGAAAAAGAAACTTACATATATGAACGTCTTCAGTCTTAAAAAACTTGCTTTCAGGATCTAATTGAAAACATCAATGACTATTGCTTTATTTGTTTAAACCTTTTGAATAAGCACTTTTGAAATCAAATGATCTTTATGGCTTGCAGTGGTATGCCTGGATGTAGACTTCGGCTAAATACTAGAGCTTTATTGGAGGCGTCTGCTGGTACTTAATTCATCCATGACATGGCGACTGTGCGTGTGTGATCAATCTGAGCTGAAACTCAAGTTAGTAACATTCTTTCACATTTTTCCTATTCCGTTGTCTTGATGTTATCGTGTGTTTTATGGTACTTTAAATTGGTAGAATAGACACTTAGAGACTATGGGATGTGCGTTTTGAAAGTGATTATATGATATAGAAGATCCGTATATTTACACCAAACAAATAAATTCAGAGATATTAAAAAAACCTGAAACTTTTCAGGTCAATAGACAACAAAATTGGTTCCAACACCATCTGAAATGACTCAAGACGACGTGCCAGAACCGGACCCACGTGGCCCGAGACATGCATCAGCACCAACGGCTCATCACGGTTCAAATGTTGGTTCAGGTATCAAACCTGTGCTTACTCCAACATCAGCCTCAAATACGTTATTGATTCCATCAGGTATTATGTTGTTAATTTACTAGCGACCATAGTGACTTATTTCTATGAAGTGTTTATTCTTCGATGTATTCTTTAAATGAAAATATCGTTTATGTTTTGTTTTTGATACCTGATTAGAATCAGGCTATTTAGGCCAGAGCGATCCGAATACAGGCTGAATCCAGTGATATGGTATAAACCATGTTAAAAGATACCTTCAATGTGTTCACACATGTATTATAAGTAATGAGAAGTGAAAATAAGCAAAAGATACATCTAAGCGTCTTGCAAAAAAATAAGTAAAAGGTATACATTTTTTAGAATATAAGTGGTGTAATCGCAGATGTAAAGGAGTTCAAACATTTGGAGGCAAATGCTTTAGTATCAATGATGAACTAACAAATCAAAATTAAATGTACATAATATTGCATAAAATGTTGTTGATTTTTATTTTTCTTGTAAAAAGATTTGCAACTTTTTTTTTCAGAAGCTGCTTTAATAATCATAGCCTTGTTAACGGGTCAAGTACAAAATCACAAGTGGACGAGTATGATCCTACCATGTGCTTCATAAAAGTAAATGTGTGGTAGGGCTGTTTTTAGTTTACTCATTATAAAATTTTTAGTTATGGTGTTCCAGTGTATAGCAATGCTCAAGGCATAAGCTTTGATGATGCAAAGCCGTATTTTGGGAATAGCAAACAGACTAGCAAATCACGAGGTTTCCCGATAACAATCTATAAAGTTTCTCGTCCAAACAAAAATATAAGTGGCAAGCAGCATTGCAAAGAACCAAAGTTGTATGTGTAATGCGGCTTATTTCGTCAGCTTAACTTTGTAATAATAATTTACAATTGCTTTCAAAAAAGAGAAACTATCTAAATTAGAATTGGATATAGATAACTGATAGCTTAAAGAATAGATTATGTTAATTTTAAAGACTTATTGCGGTTTTATATTCAGGTGCGCAAAAGACCCCTTAAACAAAAAAGAGTTGGCAAAATAAAGAGGAAGATATCATTACGACAGAGACCCATTCCAGCTGCCTTATAGTTCACGAGACAAAACTCAAGGTTAGCACCAGAATGTAGTCAGTCATATATACAGTTGAACACAAAATTCCCTCAACATGTTTTTTTGTTAGTGTTTTGTGGTTCAAAAAGTAAGAATGAAAAATACGACTAATATCTTATTATATGTGGAATCTTATATGCCGACCCTTTATTATGTATGCATACACGATATCTGGACCGAACTGCATTATTCTAATCACATTGGTACTTCGGTTTCAACCCAGCGTAAAAGAACGCGCTAGGACTCTCAAGTAAGATCATCATCATGTGAAGTGGGTCCCTCAAAAAGAGTTCACCACCCTACTGCGACTGATAGACGTGTGTCTGTTGGACGTGCAAATCGACAACCACCTACAGTTTCATGTGCATTTACATAGGGCTGTAGTTCTGGTCACAGGGAAGGTGAATATTTTATCTACGCCTTAGTATAGTTCTCTTACTTGATCTTTGGGACTTATTGTAATCGGTATAAGTCTGGCATCTCATTGTTGTGCTACAAATACACCTATTGAATCTTTAATTGCTATTTTAGCACAATGTACATCAGATTGTTATGGATACAAACAACACAGGTACAGTATGCAATTACAACTCCTGGGTTTTTAGTAGTTATTACACCCCAATGTATATCAAATTATTCTATGGATACAAACAACACAGCTCCAGAAAACCATATGGATTGACATTCTGGATTTGTATATTTTGTTTTGTTGTATCTCTTTAAGCAACAATCTAACACTATAAAGTTGGAAGTCTGGCCGCGCACCGCAGCGAAGCGCGGGTTAAAAACCTTGTTATGAGTATTTATCAATGTTGAAGTTGAAGAGTTCTTAACTGAGCTACAATCTCAAAGTTTAATTTTTATTGGCATAAGGCTTAATATTTTAAGGACTCATCTTGTGCTAACCTCATAAAATTATATGTTAGTGATAAATTTAGTAAAAGTATTAGACTTGAAAGTGCTAGACTTTTTACGTTTTTGATGTATTGTATATCAAGAATGTGGTATATAAACTATATAAATCATATACTATTCATCAAGTTATATGGAAATCATAACCCTTAATTAAAATACAATTAGCATGGAACAAGTAATATGGTATTATTTGGCACTTTGGCAGTTTATTTAACCATTTTAATACACTAGAATAATGAAGAAGGTTAATGGTGGTCATATGTACGCTCATAACCAAATCATGCTTTCAAGGTCACCGCTACTTAGCAATCACTTTCATACAAATATAATACAGTATACATTGAGATAAGAGGTACACTTATAAGCCTACCTGATATTTACCAACGATTGATGAAGGAAATAAAATAAACTTTCACCAAGTTTAATGACTAAGTTGGCATGAGAATTTTATACTATGAAAGATGTTGGATGATCTAATGATTAGATAGCTTATTTCTAACTACTAATTTGATTAGCAGGTACTTATTTGCTCTAAAGGAAGTTGCTAAGTAGTTAAAATACACATAAGCTGACAAGCAATTAAGCCTAAACACCCTCTTTGGTAACACATGATATATATTTTTTATTGTAATTAGGAAGTTTTTATAAGCATCCTTAACATGCTAGCCATTTTATAAAATGAGTAATTTGTGTTTGTAGGCTGCCCAACCTAAGTTTTAGACCCGTTTTGACCCACAACATAAATGGAATAATGTTGGAGAATGGACCTCACTCCCATGAAGCCATGGTGTGAATATGCTCCGATGGTCGGGATACATTGGTAAGAATACAGGTACCTCTTTAGTTTCCAATTTTACGAACCTCCAGAAGTCATTCAAAAGTGTAATGTACGAGTCACTTATTCTTTAAGCTTTTGTGGCTTACATCTTGATGCTTTAATTTTCATGCTTGCGTTTATCAGTTTTGCTAAAACGTGCGAGTTGTGTGATTCGATTGGATGTAAATATGTCTAAACTTGTGTTATAGAGTTGGAATAATAATATTTTTTCCACATACCATTTTTGTGAATATTCTCTAAATTTTATATATTACCACTGAAGTCATTTGTTTCACCCAACACATACACAAGTATACAATTCACATCTGACAATAGTAGCTTAACATAAGTTATAGTATCTTTCACATATCAAAGAAATCCAATTGGGTTGGATGAGTTCAAAAGAACAAAATTAACAGTCTAACTGACCTACGCATGTGTTAATTTGCAATACACTTTCTGGTTTGTGTTGTTTGTTAAGTTCCCATAAATGTAGTCAATTACCATTGTGCACATTGTTTGTACTAAATATATATACTTTCTATCAGACAAACATGTGGATTTGTGGGATGGAGCAGTTGTCATGAAATGATTTTAAAAAATGGATTAAGAAATTCCCAACTTACAGCTCCAATGGCAACTCCTTCAACAAGTTATATTTTTGGAAACAAGTGTTAAGGTATGTTTCCCTGTGCCAAACGGGTAGAACAAAAAAAAGGCGACTGTTTAAAGGGTCGACAGTTGCCAAAAAATTACAGTATGGCTTATGATATATGTACCCTCTAAATCACCATTTGTAACCCCCCGGGTTTTTTCCGGTTTTTTTTTTGTATTTTATTTTTTTGTATTTTTATAATTTTGTATATGTTATAAAACTGTGACACGAAAAAAACGGAACGAAAAATATAAAGTTTAACAGGTCAAAAGTATGAAACTGTCAAAAATTACGAAACAGAAACTGATAAAAAACTGCGTTGCACTGTAAAAAGAAGGGTACAAAAGGAATCTTTTGTATCTTATTGGCACTATTCATGGGTCAGGGGTACCAATATGGGTACCCTTACAGTATATTATATGGATGGTTCAGTTTAGAAAATCGTGAAGATCCGTATAGATCTAAAGGCTTTTTGTTTGTAGCTATAATGTGCTATTTTTTAGCATCATATTTTCTCATTCTTACCAGATAATTTGTAAACAGAAATATTTGGGAAACAAAGCAAAACAACATCGGTAGACATGGCTTAGATCGTGATTCCTACATACATCAGAGTCAGAGACTTAACATACCACGTGGACCTACTCAACATCGGCAAGCTTACTTTCTTACATTTTCATACATGTTCAAGGTATCATTATTACTTTTTACCCTTTATATCTCTATAAAGTAGAGGTGGTAATTCTAACAAAGCAACCCTCTTTGTATGACCTATTTTAGAAGAGATAGATCAAATTTACATTCATCATCGTTATAGTATACATGAGGTTTTCTCTTATTATGGAGTAAAAGTTTTCTAAGTAATTTGGGTTAATAAAAACAACGAAAAAGAAGTTTACTCTGTGATCATTGCTCGAGCCTCATCGATTTCTGGATTGATGTAGATATATGTGGCCGGAGTTGGTGCATTTGCCATTTTCCTTTTAAGATATTGAATCAATGGGAATTCAAAACACTTAATTTTTAGCACAATTGAATAAGGGGGGCAAATATAAATCTTTTTATAAGCAATACTTGGTATGTGTCATGGGTAACTTCGAATTTGGAGACAAAGGTCATTATAAAATAACCTCAGAGTGCATAAATTGCTTTACAAAATGCATATATTTCCATGTAGAGTGTATCAAGAAAAGAAAAAAAATATTGATTTTAACATTTGTTATGTTTATAACAGCAGTCGTATGTAGAGTGTATCAAGAGATAAAATAAATATTAATTTTAACATTTGTTATGTTTATAACAGCATTCGTGAATATATTGTTGGGTTTCTACAACTTTTAACCATTAACCACGAGTACGCAGCGGAATGAATAAACACGTATAGAATATGTAGTTAACAAAGGGATCAAGAACGCGTACCTTTTAGCAATTAACGAATACGCCGTCTTGAATATACACGTATGTATAATAATTAATACCACGCAAACTAAACAAGTTACCAAAGTAGATAACCTCCATGGTGTGCATACACCACACGTTACCGAGATACGCTAAGATGCTAGTCTTTGCTTCACGGCTAAACAACAAAACACGATGTTCTTATTTGAATACTCTGTTGATCGAATAGTAACCCTTGTATTCCTTTTGCCGATCATGTTAACATACGTAACATCATCATGCATTCTTCATGCGAATGACGTTCATATATGTTTTACATGCAACTGACTTGTATCAAAGTTTAAGGGATATAATATGGAATCGTTTATGTGTCGTGTGTTCTTTTGAGGATACATTGTCGTACCATATAATGATCCTTAGGGTCATTATATAGTATAAATAATTTGGTCTCCAAGTTACAATATAACACCTCCTTCAGTTTGCTGGAAACAACACTCGGACCCCTCTTTCTTTTCTTATTCAATCGGTCACAACCAACACCCTACAGGTTTGGTTTTCGTACTAACAAGTCCTTTACTTGTTAATATCTATTAATTAGTTCTAACGTCTAACGTTATAATTAAAGACCGTTTAATTATTTCGTAAAACATATTAATATAATTAATATACAATAAATATATTAATTACATTAATAAACGTATCCTCTGTGTATACGCGTGTGCCCCTATAGGCTCACGTAATTTCCCGGACATATATTATTTGATATATGTACATATCCCTACAGCTCCCACTTGGACATGTTTCAAATAATATAATAACATTGGTAAGCGTCTAGCAACACGCCAATGCTCCCAAGAATACCTGAGTGTACTTCCGTAAAATCACAGTTAAATGATTTAAATATTTACAATCCCTTTGTTTCTGATACCGTGTTAAAAATGGATATGGATCTAAGTCATTCCATTATTTAACGATTCTGTTTCTCGTATATATGGAGGATGTATATTTAGGGTTGGTATCGTAATAAGTACACGAGCTCTTGTCGGAGGCGTGGCCGATGTGTCGTCGAAAGAAAAGTGATACCGATTCCTAGCCTAATAATGTAAATAGAAATAAAAATATTGCAAGTTAGGAAATAAATAGTAAAAGTTTCATTTTCTAAAACCAAGGTATTCTTCTTTTGAACTAAGGTTTGCAAAAGTCTACAAGGCTGTTTCATCGGAAGTTCATACGTTTCGGTTAGTATTCTCCGGATGGGGTGTCAAAAGCCTTAGCACTTACCCGATGACGGTGGGATTGCTAGAGAAGAAAGTCATTCATGGGACAAGTGAACCAACGATGTCTTAGCTAAGGAGGTTTTTGTTTGCTTTGAGATGTGATCTTGCTAAGTGATTAACATATTTGCCCAAAAGGCTCATGTGTAAAGCTTGGTCGGATTTCATCTATCTAAATATGTGGATTTAATGGTTTAAATTAATTTGAACACACACACCTAAATATATGATTTATGTCGGGAAGAGGAATTCACAAGTTGTAATTATAAGTAGTCTTAGCATTTTAGCTCGTAATTAGCAGTGATCTTATTTTTAAGCTTAGCATGGGAAAAGTGAAAAATCGGGAATGATGAAGTTATCTTTTAGACACTTAATTGTGCTTTTTGTTCTATGATCCTTAAAGTTACCAATGAGGTAATGAAAACAATACATTAGGTCAACACAAATAAAATATAGTTAGGTAGTTAATTATCAAGAAAAAAATCATAAAAAGAGAAAAATCTTAGAAAATGGGAAATCGGGTGTTTTATAACTTGTGATCTCTTATCTCTCTCAAACAAAAATCTTTGCTACTTTTCAAAGGTTTAGTTTGGGGAAATTTCGGGGTATTTGGTTATAAGGCATGTGATATTGCGTGAGGACACACAATCGTTTAGTTTGGGGAATTTTGATAAGTGTAAAATACACATATCCGTTAATACCTAAAATAACCCAATTAAACCCAAAACAGACCAAAAATGGCAAAAATATGCTTGTATTTGTGTTTTGTATGTGCAGGTACGGATATATCAAAAATCACAAGAAAACAGTCAAAATCAAGCAAGCACGGACACGAGAATCAGAAGAGTACAAAGCCAAAGCCAGAAAAGTCAAAGTCAGTCAAAGATAGTCAAACTAAGTCAAACACAAAAGGACAAATCCTCAAAATGATTCACTTTGGTCCCTCAACTCTCACAAAAGTCCAAAAATGTCCCCTCCTCCCTTATTGGGCCTAAAATACCCCAAATGGGCCGTGCCCGGATTCGTAAGCCCAAATCCTTAACCCATGTTTCTTTTTATAAACCACAAGGACTGATCTTGCAATTTTCTAAAGTTATTTATAACTAGAAAAGAAGAAAAGGAAGAGAGGGGCTAGAATTGTAAATTCTTCAAACTATAACAGTTTTAACTGTCGAAAATTGGGCGCGAAACCCATTTACTATTCACCCATCGTCCCCCCTTAATATAGGCGCCAAAACACAGGGTACTATTCATCATCTTCCACAATTCACCACACGGTTAAAACAAAGGGCTTTATCAAATTGAGGGGCGAATAAGACAATTCAAGAAGTCTACAATGAAATGGCAAGGTCAAATGTGTCAAATCAAGAGCTCCTTATTGATCACTCAAGTTAAATGGCCACGTCAGATGAAGGAAAAGCACATGGAATGTGGGATTTGCACTAATTACACTCAGTAAAGAAGCACATATGAGTCCTCAAACAGATTGCACATCTGCAATCCCGTGGGTGAACTCATAAGTGATCTAATGGTGGAAAAGAGGGATTCAATCATTGAAGGATGATCAAGGGATGAGATTGATGGGCGCGTCTAACAGATTTCAGGCCTAGAAGCTTCCTCACAAGGCTATAAATAGCACTCCTACACACACACACGGGGATTATCTTATCTTTTCTAGTTTTTAGTCTAGAGTAGCTTTTAAAATTTTGTGCTTATTGTAATTCTAATTTTCAATCAGTTGTAATTTTCCTTTTAAAAGTAATGTAATTCAGTTTTTATTAATGAAATTTAGTTTTTATTTGTCACAAACTCTTTAAAGTTTACTCATAAGCTCTTATTTCATCCTAAATGCTTGTTACTGTCTCAAAAGCTTCCAATAGCTCTTGTTCAGCTCTTTCAGTCTCTAAGCTGAAATAGAGCTTAAATTAGTTAATCATCTACTTAAAACCTTAAAAATCAGCTTAAAAATCTATACCTTACCTTTGCAAAAGAGTGAAAAGCTTAAGGAAGTTGGTTGTAATGGAAAACCAAGAAGGATTTTACTCCTAGCTTATTTATAAGCTAGGAGAGCTTGTAGCTGCCCTTCATTGGGTCCTCTTGTTTAGCTAGTTTTAGTAAGTTTCTTTTGTTTTCCCTTTAATTTTCTATACTTAAATTTGCTTAATAGTATAAACTGCTTATTTGCTTATTTTATCTGCTTAATTGTGCTTTTTATTCTCTTATTGTGCTTAATAGTTATTAGTTTACATCTGTTTTAAGCTTTATAGTTATTAATCTTAGATTTTTAGTTTCTGTCATTAAATCTAAAAAAAATCCAAAAATATTAGTTAAATTAGTGTAGATCCTAGAATTTTGCTTAATCAGTTGTTAGATCATGTTAATTAAGTTGGTTATAAGCTGTTAGTAATCTGGTTGTTAAGGATTAATCAATAGTTTTCAAAATCAATAGCTTAACAAAATCTGTCAAACCTGAAAGGGGTGTTTGGATTTAGCAAGTTTGACCCCAAAAAGTCAATGTAACTAGGTGAATTCTCTTTGGTCAGTTGAGCTTTCATTAATAATCAAGTTTTAACAAAGTTTTGAGGTTTAGTTTGTGCTCATAGTCATTTTATGGCTTAATTGGTTGTTTTCAGCACCAGGGCAAAAATTGCCTTTAGATTTGCTTGCTTAATTTTGATCTAAGAATCTTAGAATGTGTTTTGTGTTTGTGTTAAGTTTATACTTACTCAAATAGAGTATATATGCAGTTTATTCCACTCTAGGTTGCTTGCATTTTGATTTTGGTATTAGGCAATTATCATCAGTCTAGTGGAAACTCAGGTTTACCCACTGCAGACTTTAAGCTTCAATTAACTAGGCATGTGAGATTTAGGAGCTATTAGTTAAGTAGGATTTAGATTAGATATAGCTTAATACAATTTAGGTTTTAGATTTCATTTCCAAGCTTATTATCTTAAGTACATTTAGGTTTAAAAGTCACTAAAAATCCAAAAAAAGCCAAAAACAGTAGGTTTAAGAATCTAGCTTTTAGATTTAAAGTTTTCTAGATTTTTAGCTTAGTTTTTATGATTGGTTACGTTAGATATTAAAAAGTAAAGTAGTTTTCAAAGCAGAGAGTCCCCACCTAATATTGCTTATTGAGCATCTGAGCTTACATTGTTTTTGAGTTTTTTGATTTGTTTCCTGAGTTTGCTGCTTTAATCATCATTTTTAAGAATATACGAGTATGTATAATAAATAATACAACGCGAAAACTGCCCAAGTTACCAAAGTAGATAACCTCTATGGTATGCACACACTACACGTCACCGAGATACGCTAGGATGCTAGTCCGTTCTTCACGAATAAAACAACATAACACGATGTTCTTGTTTTATTACTAAACCAACGATCAAAACCCTTAAGGTATTAAAACAAATCGTCTAAAGCTAAGAAGAAGAAAACTAAAACTTTTCCATCCAATTATGCATTAGATACGTGTGTATGTACTGCATGAATAATACATGCACAATGATGATGTGCCTTTTCATACAAAGTAATATGCGAATGGATATTGCCAGATATCAATCGTAGTTTTCTTTTTAGGGTTGTATATGTCGTCACATCTATCTAACCGAATGAATGAGTTAAGGTATATATAGCCTCAAGACTTGTTCTCCAAGTCATACTCAAACACCTCCTCTTGTTTGCTAGAAACGACGTTCGGACCCCTCATTCTTTTCTTGTTCGACCATTTAATTATTTCGTGAAACATATTAATATAATTAATAAAAATATTAATTACATTAATAAGCGTATCCTCTGTGTAAACGCGTGTGCCCCCATAGGCTCACGTAATTTCCCAGACATATATTATTTGATATATGTACATATCCCAACAGCTCCCACTTGGACATGTCTCAAATAATATAATAACATTGGTAAGCGTCTAGCAACACGCCAATGCTCCTAGGAATACCTGAGTGTACTTCCATAAAGTCACAGTTAAATGATTTAAGTATTTACAATCCCTTTGTTTCCGATACCGTGTTAAAAATAGATATGGATCTAAGTCATTCCATTAATTAACGATTTTGTTTCTCGTATATATGATTAATCTAGATTACCAAAAATCATTAAGACATATCTACCTGAGTTTTTGGGTGCGGCCACACATACATCTGATTAACCCTACGAGGGGCCCAATGGCATCATACTTCAACTATTGAAGGAACAAATTCTTTATTGACTACAGGTGCCAAGTCATATGTTTCAGAATCTCTTCTGAAAATAGTCCTTATTAGCTACCTTATTCAAGATAACTTAAACTACATCAAGAAGGATTATCTACACATGCAATACCTACTTGCATCTTAAGTCTAAGGGTTTATTAAATCAAAATCACTTACAAGATTCACTTGATGACGCCAATCCATAAAGTGATAATCTTGTTAGTTGGAGAAGTCCAATATTCATCTTATGAATATCGTGTCAGTTTGGCGGACACATCCTTTAATATCTAAGATATTACCAATCACTTAGATTTGTCTTAATTTAACACTATTCCCATATTGTTAATCGACAACAGACTAATTTAGAATAATAAATATTATTCATGGATTAAAGATGCAAATATAGGACACGATTTATATTAAATATAATCACATACCACGTATCATTATCATTAATAAAATTGTCTAAACATCCCTTATCCAAAATAGATCAAATGCATGATAATTCTAGTTGACGAATCATGCCTCAAGATACGACTATCGTACTTGTTGACAAGGCATAGATTTTATTAATTTCAACTAGCTTTGATCTTTTGGAATTTTAAGAATACTTATTTCAAGAATTCAATAAGTGAAGTTCTTGAATATCTATGATGAATGTTTGTTTGTATATATATCTAATATCTTGACACACTATATCTCATAAGGTGTGTGACATCAACTATTGACAACAATCATCTTTCGCAGCTTCCAAAAGTGTAAAGTATTCTTATTCTTTAATGTATAATGCAACTATGCTCTCAGTTGAGCACAACTAGTCCACATGGTCATCATCAAAAATAAAATCATACCATGACTAGTATTGAGTGTCATCTCAATTAGATTTAGCATCTGTGAACACAAACAACCCCATGCTCTTAAAATCTGTAAACAATGAATATTCTCTTAATAATGTTTGGCACCTCATGATCTCCAAGCTCATTGGTTTATTCTAATTGCACAATAAATTGTTGCAATATATATCCTTAGATTTTCATTACTATGGACAAATCCATAATCTAAGAAGATTTCTAAATCCAAACATATTCCATTAAAATATTCAATTCTATAATTATCTAATAACTTTCGACTAAATAACAATGTTGTCAAATCATCTTGCATTCATGCATGATACAACTATTCCTCTACACAATATAATATACATAATAAATCCTTTAGTCTAACTTAAGATTTCATTCATGTTCTATCTTATCAAAAGACGTCTATCCATTTAGACTTTTTAAATGGTATGTCAAATTGTGTTAGATTTGTATACTACATATGTTCATAGCAATAAACATATTATTTCAAGGTTGTATATTTAATTTCATAAATCTTTCAGGTGAAGGAAACCTGAACATAATACTCCCACTAGCTTTTAGGAATACTCAGGAGTTATCTTAATTGTAATTAAAATTTAAATCAACCAAGTGATTTATTTAATAATAAACTTAAGATTCTACTCCTAGATGCTTGCAATGATCCATACTTGGATTCTTGTCATTTGTACACTTTATAAAGATTATATGAATTCATAAACTCCTTTGATTACTAACCGTCCTCGCAATAGCAATCATTCAAGGAAGAGTTTTAAATTTCATTGTCATATTTCATCAATATGAACACTAGTATGACAATCAACCATCTTTATATAATTAATGCGCATAAAAAGAATATTTAATCACAATTAATTGCTTGAGTATGATTAAAATCCTATCATTATGCATGCATTAAATATGTGTATAATATTGTCCTTATGAGTTTGAAACCAATAACCAAACCACTTGGGTTTTTTTCTCTTTGAAGAAACTCATTTTAACTTCAGAGTCTAACCGTTTAGTTAAAGATCAATCAAGTTCCAAAAAAGATTATCTTTATGGACAACATCTTAACATTCATAGTTTGAGTCATTAATCAAATTCAAAATTCAACAATGCATCTTAATGGTTTCACCATAACAAAAAATTCAAAATTCAATAATGCATCTTTAACAGGTTCACCATGATCCTATGACTCATATTCATCAATAATAATATAACATTTATCAATCAAGTATTTGAGGTATCCTTGCGGATCTATGAACGGAAATTATATCATTATAAGGTTTAACATTTAAAGCCTCGATATGATATTTACTAGTGTGTTTAGAAGGTTATGTATTTTGTATTTTGTATTTTTATCTCTTTCAGATCTAAAAATGCTCCCACTTGCCTTTAGTAATTAAAGACTCTTCTATAATTACTTAGCATGTAGAGTAGCAATTACAAGATACATTGATAGTTCCTGAGTTTAGTTTGTTAATATCATTCTTCATAAGACTTTTTAACAAATTCTGAACTTCCATTTTAAGACTTAAAAGGAGTCACCATATTCCATAATCATGATGGTGTCTTATCAACCTTCTAGGTTGGAGTTATTTTGAGTATATACAAGACATACTCAAAATCAAACCTTGACAAATTTGGAGGTAAAATATTTAAGTTATCAAAATCAAATAATTCCAAAGAATTTGATTCAACACTCTAGACATACCATGAATATGTGGTATTCTATGAGTAATTTTTATTGTGAGACTTTATCACAATCTTTTAAATAACTTAATACTCTTTAGGTCACATACTTATCAATTGTGTCAAACGAAATTGAATATATAGTATTTAAAAACCTATTTGCATTCAATAATGTATACAACTTTAACTAGTTCAAGAACTCTATCCATGTTAACTATACATTATTTTGCCTTTGAACAATTCAAGGACTTTTGTTCATGTCATAGCCAGAAGATATAACTTACTTTATGTTATAAGTCTTTCAACATTTAAAGGACTTCATGTTTATTAATTTACATTAAACATAAACATATTTAACTAAAGTAATTTTGAACGCCAACTCTTAGCTTCAGTAGTAATTTCAAGTTAAACAAGATTACTTCATTATTTTGGACATTCCAAAAACACATAAACATTTACTTAAAGTAGTCTTTATTTCATATCTTGACATATGTTCTAAATAGGATAATAAGTCCTAGTAGAATATTAGTTTCTTACCTTACGGTCAAGAGAAATATTGTCGGAACCCAATATCACTTTCACTTCATTATGGAAACAAGAAAAATAAGATGAGAAGAATTGGAAGAATTGTAGTCTTTAATTCATATCTCTAACATATTTTCTCTTACCGTACGGTCAAGAGAACCTTTAATCATATTGTTATTGTCATGTGTTGTACCTTGCACACAATAAAGATTTCTCCCACTTGTGCATGGCACAACATCATACACGTGGTCAAACAACACGACATTCGTTTATTTATATGGACAATATGATAGTGTCACAGATATTAGCTTTACAAGTAGATATAGAACCACTTTGTTTAACAAGAAATAACACTTGACTATCCTTAAAAACATAAGTATCTATAGTCGGAAAATTATATATTATCTCAAGATAAACAAGAAATAATCTAGGTTACTACCAAGATAAAGAACCTTGTAGCTCCCACTGAATTCGACAGCATCACATGAATGTCTTGTTCAGAAATAATCGGGATGCTCCCACTGGATTTGACAACATTGCAAGTGTTCCATAACCAGTGAAAACAAATAGTGATCTATTTATTTCCAACTCTATTTGAAATCTAAATTAGTAACATTTACTTGGATTTCAAAAGTTCTACTATGCAGATGAGGGACTATCCATCAATGCTATTGATTAACTTGAAAATTAGGCATGCAATTTCCTCCTTAATTTGGATTAAGACAAACAACTAGATATATTATCCTAGTTTGCCTTTACCATTTTGCGGTAATAATGGTATTTTTCTAATCAAGAACTCATAAAACATCTTACATTAAGATGTTATCATTTGATAGCTTTAAGAACATATTCTCTAGTTATTCAAATGTATTATATGTTTCAAAGTATTCACCACCGATTAAGGGTGATGAAATCTATATGAAAATATAAGTCATGCAATCTACTTAACATTTAATTTTATGCAATCTACTTAACATTTAAGTTTTCTATGAGTTTGATTACATTAGGACATTTCTACGTTCCTATTATTAACTTTCCGGAGCAAGAAAGATGATAGGAATGAGTCTCTCTGTTCCTTACAAGGAAAGGAGTCTCGGTTTGACTTCTTTGATAAAGAAACAAACCACTGTTTACGGTTTTATCGTTGCATTAATACTATTAGTAGAATGGCAAAATTCAATTTTAGTATTTTCGATAATACTCCTTGAAGAAAATTAACTACCCATGTTTATTCAAATAAACAATTAATTTTCTAAGGTTAGGATCCTACTTGACATACCACCACCACATCAGTTGATCTGCTAGTGATGGTGTATTCAAAAGGTAATCAACGATTGATAATTCACAACTTTTGTAACTCCTAAACCATATGGGACTTACTTTATTACTTTAAGGTATTTTTGGAAAAAACAATTTCATTCCGATAGTTGCTTGTTATTGTTTTTGTTTGTTCCAACTATTGCCTATCATTTAAATAACTTGGTTTGATTTCTGTTTTATGTTATCACTTATAGCACATAGTTGTTTCAGTGTTGTTTATAGAATTAAGCGATGGTTAATATAATGTTGACAAATAAATGTAATTAGCAAGAGATTATAAGATAATATTTTGAAATATAGATGTAACAAATCCCTGCTAGACATGATGCTTTTAGGTCTCCTCTTTCCATTCTTCTGATAGAAATCAAGCAACTGATCCCTGTTGGACAAACATCGCAGTTTAGCTTAACATATTTAATAAAATTTTAAAAAACGGGTCTTATTGAAAGTCGAGTTTATACTAATCTAATTAGACCTTCAGGCTGCCTCCTGTTGTCCTTGAAGGGAAAAATAGGTCCGTAATGGATTCAATCCATGCGGGTTGTGGGCATAAGAGCGCTTTATATTTGGTATGCGAATTGTCGGGCCTTATTTTTTACTATGTTTACCTCTCTATCTTATTTTTTACTATGTTTACCTCTCTATCTTATTTTTTACTAATATTAAAATTTGTAATAACACCAATTTTGTTGAATTTTTGTAGATCCACTACAACAATCGCCCCTTTCCCTGGCGAATTGTCGGGCCTTTCCCCAGCGACATGTCGCCGGGGAAAGGTATCCCTAGCGACTTGTCACTGGGGAATACTCGATGGGGAAGCTTCGTAAGGGATTCTTTCCCCAGCGATGAGATGGGTCCCACTCATTTTTCACTCAAGGAACTAGTGCCACAGTGGCACACTTTTCCCTAGCGACATATCACTGGGGAATCTGTGGGAAAGCTAAAGTTATTAAGACCCATAATTAATCCTTAACTTAATTGTTAACTATCCCCAGCGACATGTCGTTGTGGATAGTTTTTAATAAAAATTTATTAAATACTTTCCCCAGTGACATGTCGCCGTGATAGGCGTTTAATAAACATTGGAAATAGATCACCCCATCGACAATGTCCGCAGGGAAAGATTTTATTAAATGTTTAATAAAAACTTTCCCCAGCGACATGTCGCTGGGGAAAAGTCTGCATTTTTTTTAAAATACAGCCTGCACAGCAGGCGTTTTCTAGATTTTTTTCGGAATTTTTCCGGAAAAAATCTACCAAATAACAAACCTGTATCAAAACCTGTATAGACTCATCACAACTTGTACCAAAACACAAATACAAAGTAAACGGATCAACGCAATACAAATACATCACAACTTGTAGGAAAACCAAAAGATAATTAAACCGAAATCGTCAAAATCCGAATAAGTCTACAAACAGGGGATTCCTAGTCATACACGTGAGCATACTAACTAATAAAATAACATAACTATATGGGGCTTACCTACTAATAATAACATAACAGGATTAGGGAAACAAGTGTTTAAATGGTCGCAAAATCACTAAAGTATAATGTAGCATACAAACTAATAATAACATAACTAAGTCATCACCAACGCCATCCTCATCATTCCACTCTCCCGTCATCACCACACCCTCCACCTCCCGCTAGCACCACCCACTCAAACCCTTCAACATATTATGAGTACTTGGAGTCACTTATGACAAACTCAACAAAAGTCTACTTTTTATATATGCTCTTGAGCGACTTGTCGGGGGCGGCATACTTGGCCTGGATGTGGTCGTGAAGTGGCATACCCACCCACACCGAGAATGTGCCCACGAAACTACCCCCTCTTGCCAATCGATTGATCTCATCCTCCGTGTACTCACCCGTAGCCTCCAGCCTCTTTATCTCCTCCTATGTAGTGACAAAAACACAAGATAGTAAATATATTAGTCGGGTTGCTACATTATTTCTCGATAATTCAATAAAGTGTGTTTTGAAACAAACTTACATATATGCGGCGGTCCTCATCCTTAGGGAATACCACGTCAACAATGTGTGTTCGCCAAAAGGTGTCAATGAGTGAAGGTTACTCCTGAGTGTCTAAGGCCTGCCTCTATACATACACACGCATATAAGATTAATATAATTAAAAATGACAAATCACAACACACCAAAGCGTATAATCCAGATATATATGTACATAATATGTAAAATAATAATAATGTTTACTACCATCTCATCCTCGAAGGCGAGTCATCGATCGGGATCCCTATCAGATATACCACGCTCTATTATGCAGTTTTGCCAATTTTGTAGCGGCTCGAGCAAGGTTCTTGGGATCATTCCAAAACCAAATGTAGTTATCCCACTCATCCGCTGTATCTCCTCGGGAACGTGCCCTCCTGAATTAGCCGCCACATCGGTAAGTCCCCGTCTGGGGTCTACCTTCCAATGCTTTGTGCCTTGGAATAGCCTTGTAGGTATTGTAGGCTTTTGCAAGTGCTAGGTTGATTCCCTTCGTAGATTTCTGTCCAGCGGGAGATTCCCTGTCGGCTTGAGGTCAAACATGTCTGCAATCGTATACAACAAAACGAAACCATAGTTTAGAGATATAATTTTATATATATTATTTAAAATTTTATTTTTATTTATTTATATGATATAAATAAATAAACGAATTTAGATAAATATACACAATTAAATAAATGAACACGATAATGAAATAAACATAAAAGGATAACTGACCCCAATATTTGAAATGATGGCCGCCTTCTGCTCCTTCGGGACCTTCTCCCAAGAAGGGTAGTACAAAGGCACACTCCTAACGACCTCCCCGATGTAGTTAGACCAGTGAGCCGCATGGGGACCGAGAGGGTTTAGGGTTTGTTTGTCACCCACATCAAAATGAATCGAGACGGGGCCTTTAGCTTCCGCGATATCCTTTAGCGAAAGGTTTCGGGTCTTGTCGCGGGTATTCAGCCTGCCCGCTCCCCTGCCGCCCAAATTGGGCTTTCGTTTACCTTTGCCTGCAAAATCAAGTTAGTGATAAAGTCATAAAAATTCAAGGCAAGCAAGTTCAATATATGTATCAAATTTATGCTTGTATTACAATAATCCAGAAATTCTTACCTCGATTAATGAAGCAACCCCCGCAACCGGTGGGTACACGGGGTGGAGGAGGACGATCCTCACCGCCACCGTCACCGCCGTGGGACCGTGCAACATCTGCTGACGACATCTGTACAAGTACAATTAGCATAACATATAGAAATTCATGAACAAAATAATATAAGCATGCACACATCCAAATACATACATATCCAAACAAACAAGAAACACTATCGAAATCATCTCAAAATAGTAAACCATTAAACCATTCATACCTAAATGATGACAAAACATTCAAAAGCAGTTTACTAGGGACTTTCCGCAATTAATTTCTAAATAATAATATCGTACGGGTTTCTATAGGATGATTAATTTCAGACGGGGATTTTCCGAAATTAATCACTAAAATCCTAAAACATTCCTAAAGGGTTCAATAAAACAAATACCAAACGCATATCTATTTCAAGGTAATAACACAAAGTAAAAAAATGGCTTATATCAACAAAGTTTTATCAATAACAACTTATTATAATTATCAAACTTTCATTAACCAAACAGCTTATATCTAATATTTCACTTCCAACAACAATAATAACCACTATATCCGTATAAACACGAAACATACATAATTTCAACGCAATCCACCTTATAATAACTATAAACTTACAAAATTTAAACAATAAACATTCCCCGGCGACATGTAACCCGGGATACCAAAAGGAAATAAAAAATTTATAACATACCTTGGCTGTGGATTCTGCTCGTTGTCGGCTCGACTATGGACTCAGCTCGATCTCGGCTCATTCTCATTCTCGGTTGCTGTTGTCGCGTACCTACTGTCAAAACTAAAAAAAAATATTACTTAACAAAATTTACTAATTAACAACTTCTTACAACAATAATAATCTTGTTTAACCAAATCTTATTATAATTAACAAAATTAAAAAAATATATACAACCAAACCACCTGTGTCGTGTACGTCGAACCAAAACTTATCACGCACCACCAATAATTAGAGGGTTAGAAAAAGAAGATATAGAATTATCATTTAGAGGGTTAAGAAAAGAATTATGGTTTAGAGGAGGAGGAGGTGCTCGTGTGCTCGTGTAACGCCGGTGGTGGTGGGTTATGTTGTAGTGGTGGAGGTGGTGGTGGTGATGGAGGTGCTCGAATTGTTGGTGATGGTGGATTTTGTGGAGGTGCGGCGCTGCAAAAATCGCCAAGGAAGATAACCTTTTTTTTCGTTTTGTGTACTGAAAGAGATGATACAGATCTACTTTATCACAACAATTATTCCCGGCGACAATCCCCGGCGACATGTCGCCGGGGAAACCTTCATTTTTTGTCGTTTAGCGTATTTGGCGCGTTACTGAAAATTTTGGTGGGGGGTATCCCCGGCGACATGTCGCCGGGGAAAACGTAAAATAAATAACTTACTTTTTTTATAGTATTTATTTAACTTTTTAACTAAAATATATAACTTATTTATAAAATGTATAACTTATTTTTTATTATTATTTATATAACTTTTTTATAAAATATATAAATTGGTTTGTTTCGGCCGGGTCGGTCCGGTTCCTCGGTTCGTATATTAATTATAATTCGAAATGATATTTTATAATTACTTATCCCCGGCGACATGTCGCCGGGGAATCCTCAAAAATAAAAAAATAACTTTTTTTTTTGTTATTTATATAATTTTTTTATAAAATATATAATAATATTTTTATAAAATATATATCTTTTTATAAAAAATATAAATTGGTTCGTTTCGGCCGGGTCGGTCCGGTTCCTCGTTTCGTATATAATTATTATCTAAAATGATTTTTTAAAAAATAAAAATAATAAAAAAAATAACTTTTTTTTTTGTTATTTATATAATTTTTTTATAAAATATATAATAATATTTTTATAAAATATATACC
>BQNB010059556.1:0-37280 GCA_026074375.1 Tanacetum coccineum | reverse complement strand
CCTTACTCACACTTTACTCCTTTTTTGTATCATACCTAAGGACTTCTACACTAACTAGTGGATTGTCCCTGGGTAGATCACTCCATCTCTGGTGGGATCATGGGAACATGTACCTAACCTTACCATACTTATAACTCTGATAAAGTAAATACAAGGTCGGTCTTTTGGTACAGTTCCCTTTGCCATAAAACCAATTAAGAATCAACCAAGGTACTTGTGATATAGATATCAAAGCCATTGTACCTTGATTGCTTTGATTATTTCAAAACGCTCCCCCTCTACAAGTGTGTCGATATTCAAAATTGTTTGGCACATGGAGGGAGGATTGGCTCTTGAGTCTTAATAGATCACATTTTTATCAGATTTAATATTTAAATCACATTCTCTCCCTTGATAAAAAATTTCAAACCCTTTAAGATTTAGGATCTAAATTGATTTAAATATGTTAGAAAATTTAGGAGAAAATGTGGTCTGATTAAATACAAGCCGATATTGGAACCTATATATGCTCCCCCTCAATTAATGAGGGATTATGTTAGTGTCAGTTATGATGAATTTATAAATGATTTGGAGTTTAATGAGAAACTCATGAAAAATTCATAAACTGACACATAACACTGATTACCACACTACTTATTGATGTACAAGATTATGTATGAGACAGGACCTGAAATGTTCAAACCGAAAGTGGCACAATCATTTTGTCCATGTTAGCAATCTGTAGTCCGTCTTGATACTCTCCAGATGGAAGTTGTCTTAGCTTCCCCCGAACCAGTAATCCTTTCTTGAGTAGATTCAAATATTTCTTGCAAGCCGCATTAAGAAGACTTGATGTATAAAGCCCAAATAATTCGAAACGATAACATCAAAGTCATTTAAGTCCCTGATGAGCGTATTTCTCCTTACAAGATATTGATGATATAAATTGAAACACCAAGGTTAGCTAAGTCTCGGATGTCACAATTATTCCCATAAATTTCAAATAATATTACCTTTAACACTACATCTCTATTATCCATAATATTTAATAAACATTCTTTAACACTTAACCCTAATCATCCAACCATTTTAATTATATTTACATTCATAAATATTATCAATCACCCTATATATAATACATCAACCCTCTGGACTAATCACAATTATCTTTACCACAAAACTTGACAGCAGTTGATAGCATCGTTTTTCTGAACCAAGAAAGATGATCGAGATGGCCCAAACCCCTGGTGTTGGGGGGGGGGGGGGGGGCCCCCCCCCCCCCCCCCCCCCCCCCCCCCGGGGGGGGAGCAAATTCAGCGTCTTCAAAGTCACTGGGATACAGGTTTTTGAAATCCTTTTCAGCAATCGTGTGTTCTTGGTGATCAGCTCTTCGGAGGACAATTTCGCTCAAGTAGTCATATCCGTATCTTGAGTAGGCTTTAATTCTGACGACACTGAGAATCCGCATGTATGTTCTGACATCTTTTCGACGTGACAAAGAATAATGTCTGTCAATGTAGAACTTCTGTCGAGTAAACCACCAGTGAGAGATGCTATATTTTGCACTTACGTCATAAGTACATACATATCTAATCCAATTTACTCAGGCACTAGTAATTCAAAACCTAAGTCAGGATAGCTTGCAGCATTCATTTGGAAATCGAGAGTGGCAAGACAGCTTCCCTTACTGCTATTATCGTATAATACTCTAAGTTCTTTATTAAGAAGAAATATGTTTGAATATTTAATTCAAAAAATTGTGACTTGGAGGACACCGAGAGGCAGTGGTCGTTGACATTATTTATGACTTGTTCTCCTTCCGGAGTCGCCCAGTCAACCAGATCTATGAGCATCTTGTGGACACTCCTCCATCTGGGAACTAAAAATGAATAGCATCTGGGTAGAAGCTTTAACAACTTCATAAAGCGGTCCTTTGAAATATGCTTATGTTAAGAGTGAGTCTTGATTACTTTTCGGCTAGTACCATTTTTAGGAAAGTCGTCTGTCTCCAGTCTTGGCTCAAGTAATGAATTCTCAGCTGGGGGCTCATAGGTTGTGTCAATGCAGACGGCATAGTTGTTCGCAACTTCTGACTTGTTGGAAGAGAAAAATTGGTACAAGTAGGTTCACGGAGTCGCTTGTCTTTCCTTTTTAGGTAGTGGTTTTCCACCAGTCTTGTCTAGTTAGCTTTTGTAGGTTGATCATTCCCGAAGTCTTCATTATCAGAAAAATGTAAATGCCTCGTCGAGGAGGAATCATCTTAGATCAGACAATCAGGTAAGATATAACTCTGAGCATGCCATAAAATTAGTTGACTGAATCTGTGTCAGATGTAGTCCAAGCATGGATTGCGATGCTGAGGCTGCCGTCTTGATGAACCTTTGGAGCTTTACTTGAATTTTGCATGTAAAGCATCTAGATGTACCAGTAGTGGAGGAGGAGAGGTGGCGGCAACTAAGAAGTCCTGATTCCTCTTTCTCGAAGTACCTGGGGGGAGCACTAAGTGCGATGCTGGAGGGAGTGGTGGTGGTGGCGGTGAAGGCTGGAGCCCTAGGGTGGAGTTCTTGGAACGTCACGTCTCTTTCGTCTCTTTTTAACGAGCTTCCTCCTGATCAGCTAGACGTTGATTGGAATAATCTAACTCCAATGACTTTTGTAGGGCTTCATACAAGTCCATTGTGAATGGTATGAGACTCTGTAGAGAGTCGTCTTCAAACATCCGTTTTTGAAGAATTTCCTTCATATCAACAGTGGGCAGATCCTGCAAGCGGAGCTCGAAGTGGAGCTTGCATTGCCCAATCTACTGCGTCAGTGACTATCTCATCAACTGATTGGCTCACCTTATGAGGAATATTGAGATTCTCCAAGTTGTATAGCCGGGTCCTATGCTTGTCCAACCTTTCCTCCAGGACTAAGTTATTTTGAATCAGATCCGTCATATATTGTTCTAGCTCACATATGCGACTTATTAGGATCAAATCTGTGGTGCTTTATTATGGTTGAGGTGTTGGTGGAATTGTTGTTGTTGTTGTTGTTGTTGTTGTGATTATTGAGGTTGTTGCTGTTGATGTTGGGAGTGGAGAGTCGGATTGCATAGTCATGAGATCAATAACCAGAGTGGTCATTGGGGGAACCGAGGAAGTGTCTTGATGAATGGGGACTGAAACCATTGACTGAACCTCTGTTTTAGCATTCATTTTCCCCGATTCTTCTTCATGTGGCTTTTCCAAGAAAAATAATCAGTAAAGCTGAGATCTTTATCAAGGTTTTGGAGAGAGGACAAGGTTCCCGTGGAGCTTGCAGGTTCTTCAAGTATCACCTGATCTTCAGTTGGCAGTTTGAGATTCTACTGAACATTTGGGTA
The DNA here is from genome assembly GCA_026074375.1 of Tanacetum coccineum. Lineage (NCBI taxonomy): Eukaryota > Viridiplantae > Streptophyta > Magnoliopsida > Asterales > Asteraceae > Tanacetum > Tanacetum coccineum. The sequence goes on along the minus strand of BQNB010059556.1, from coordinate 33,937 downwards.
AGCAGTTGTGGTAAACTCCTCATCCATTTGCTCAGGTTTCTGCTGAGTTGAAGCATTAGAGGTCCCTAAGTCCATGTGTTCAAGGTTTGGTCCAGCATGAACCACATGACTTGTTTGAAGTTGAGACTCTGCAGCAATACCAGGGTTTGGTCCAGCCTGGCCTTCATCTTGTTCACCAGGGTTTGGTCTAGCCTGGTCTTCATCTTGTATACCAGGGTTTGGTCCAGCCTGGCCTTCTTGATTTCCAGCATTGATCTTAGACGCCTCCTCATCAGATTCTGTTTCACTGTCAGTCAGATTTAGTTCTGCATCCATGGAAGGCGACTCAACATGTGCAGAGGACTCAGTGGGCATAGGAGGGTGCCTCTGAAAGATGAATTGATCTGCCAGACTCTTCTTCTGTGGAGTCTAAAGGGTGAGTAGATCGTGAGCAGCTTGTTCTTCAACGACTTTCTCTTTTCCCTTTCCTTGTAACTCTGTAGTGGTTGAAATCCTCCCTGACTCAGGTTCCCTTATTACCACCAGACAAGCTGGTCCCTGTGTTTGTGCCCCTTGTTCCATTAGACTTAGCTCTAGAGCCCTTTGAAGGTTTGCATCTTCCTCATTGTAGGCAGGTTCCTCAACCAGAACACCTTCATCACTAGGTTCATCAACCAACTTGAGTGGACTTTTAGGCTTGCGCTTTTTTGTCACTAGTCCACCCTTAGATCTCTTTGCTGGTGAGGGTTCATTAAGAGTTTCCTTAACCACTTATACGTTTCTTTTCTAAGACCGCTTTTGATGGTTGAGTAGGTGCTGGTTTAGGTTTAGGTGGTTGAGTAGCGGTGGGCTTTGGTGCCTTGTCACCAGCGGGTTTAGTAGCCTTTGCTGCCTTGGGTTTAGTGACCTTGGTAGCTTCAGAAGACTCTGTTGCTCCTTCTTTCACAGCTTTGCCACGTTTTTCATCCAGAAATTGTTGATACTTGGCAACATGCTCTTTCCCAAGAATCTTTTCACTTTTGAGTTGTTCAAATCACTGCTCACAGACTCGAAAATCCTGCAAAATTTTTTTTCAACAAAGTGAATAAACCATGAGTACAAAACGTTATTCCTCACTCTATTTTATCAGTTCTTTGACAAGTTAATATTTCAACTACCTATGTTTGACTTTTGAATGCCAATCATAGTTTTCTCAGATTCAAAACAGAACTCTTCTACTTGCCTCTCTTTGAACAACATTAACGTACTCCCCCAATCTTATCTAATAGCTCAATGACAGTATGGATTATAATCCACAAGATTCTCCTTCAGGTCATTATAAGAGTATTACAGACATGAAACTCGTGGTCAGACAATATCGCTGAATCGTGGGGATGTATTGTTGCAGCACATGTACCAAAAGCAAATGTTCCTTCTACTAATATTTCCATGGTTGAAGGCCCAGAGCTAGAGGCTTTAGACTTTTTTTTATAGTTTTCAAGCTACACTCATATATATATTTCCCAATAGCCTCCCTCTAAGACCTCTAATCCATTTTCATTGTAAATTGCGTTTCATATAGGACCTTACTCATAATATAGACCAACAGTCTTCCTTGTTTTATACTACATCTTTTAGCATGTCATGGATCAGTTAAGTGTAATATACGTATACATGGGTAATATATTTAATCCAATGCTAATAAGCAACTGTCATATATGAAGTTTGTCCTATTTTTTTCACTTATAAGAGAGCTATCTACAATGTCTCTAAGACTTTCATTACCTATGTGACTCTGGTAAAAATAATATCATAGTCGGTAGATGTAAGCGGATTTCTGAAAACATGTAAAGATCATAGAAAGAGGGAGAGAGATTACTCGGAAGCGGTGTCAAGAAATCTGTCAAGATCATCAGAAGCACCAGCAGAGCCACCCAGTTTAGCCTCTTCCATCTTTTCAATCTCTTTAACCCATAAACCAGCATGAACCCTTTTTTCCAAACTGTACAATGATTTTCCGTCTTCTTTTAGCTTCATCAACCTTTCTTCTTCTTGTTCTCTTTTGCTCTTACCAGTCCCAGCCTTTTTCCTCCTTTGCTCCCAATTATCGGCCATGTCTTCCATAAACGCCTTTGTATCCAGATCCAGAACCTCTTCCTCCTTTGGTTGTGTGTCTGAGATGGAGAAATTGACGTTTGTCTCCCATGGTGCTCGATTTTTGGCTGATAGATCTTCAGGTAGCCATGCTTACTCCCAGGCGTCGTTCCATTCGTCTCTACCACCGGTGGCCTTGGTTGATAGGCATCGGGGACAAGTTGCTACGGTGGAGGTGCTTTTGACGAAAGAATAAACAGTGCGACCTATATCCACCGCCATATATAAGAAGTTAATACTCCATAAATAAAATAACATCAGCATGAATGAGTCAAAGCCAGGAGTAACAAAACACTAAGTATCCATAAATCACCTCGCTAAAGCCTAATCAACACAGACACTCGCTAATGATAGTAATAAAGATGGTAAATTTGATGAAATGTATATCAGTAATGCATGGTTCTTGCTTCATGAACACCCCTATTATCAAAAGTGATCATTATCGAGAGGTCTTTCAGTCCTCCAATTCCCTATAAACGTCAAAATTTAGCAGGGATTATATATCTAGTAAGGTTTATAGACTGAGATGGATCAAGTGCAAGCTAAAACCTAAAAGGAAAGATAGTTTCAGTGCGGTGCTATTACTGGAAGTCTCCCTCCCTTATTTGCAAAACTAAAATAACATTTTTAATTCTATGTCTAACCATATCTACAAAGGAAAAGACATAAGTAAACACTTCATTTCTGGCTGGACGTCAAAACTCAGATGATTACACAAGACTTTAAATAAAAAGTCTAACTTTTTAGACCAACCGGAATCACTAGAAGATGCAATTGCCCCACAACAGCAGTATTACATAGAAAGATCCTTGATGAACTTGAACCCCGGACATTTGTATTATTGAACCAACTAATGCAAACAAAAGGCTGTAGTACGTTTCTTTCAAGATAAAGCTAGTTTCTTATATATAACTCAAAAAAATAAATTGAGCATCACGAGTCAAAAAATGTATAAATATACTTGAGAGATGCTGCTAAGAAGAATATATTTAAAAGTAAAGGGCATTCATTCACCATCTAGGGGTGGAAATGAAAGCTCGGGATTGAATCGATAAAAAGCTCGAATGAGCCAAGGCTACGAGCTCCGGCTCATTTATTAATTGATTGATTTTTTGTGTTTGTGGGTTATGCGTGTATAAAGCGAGGTGTTAAAAAGCTAAACCCAGCCTAAGGCATTCTGAATGCGCTTATAATTGAACTAGCCTCACTTAGAATACAATGATCTCATTAGCATTCAAATCTTAGCACTTTGCATACAAACTATCTATCTTGAGGGGTTGCTTTTAAAAACAGAGATAAGCACATAATAAGTAAAAAGAACCTACTATAGTTAAGCCCTAAAAGAAATAAGCAATCAGAAAAATGATAGCATTATATTTATTTATACCTGTTGATGTTGTTTCATTCTTCTTTTCCGGTTCATTTTTTCTTTTCTTTTCTTTTCCGGTTCAAGATATTGCCGGAAAATAACCACTCTCTTTCTTTCTTTCTTTCTTTGGGCTAATTAGATTTACCAGTCCATACGCCTGCCTGCAGTGCTGGGCTAACCCAAATTAAATTAAATTTCGTAACGTTTTGATGCTTATTGGGCTAATTATACATATTATCAAAAGAAAAGTAAAACTACGTCGTTGACTTGCTACAGTGTCCGGCCCATTGAGCTCCCAATTTTGGGCCGGCCTATTTTTTTTCTTTTTTTTTTTATGAATACGCAATATAAAAAAAATACTCGGCACAATTTTTGTTTTTTTTAACAAAAGTACTGATTTATTCAGATCAAAAAATGTCCACGCCATAAGGCCCAACACATAAGCCCATATAAAAAATATATTAAACATGAGACCGAAAAAATAAGTCCGCAAAAAAAATTGCTCTGCACAACATAGAAAAAAATTACAAAAGTACTGATTTATTCAGATCAAAAAATACCCGCGTCGTGAGGCCCAACACATAAGCCCATATAAAAAAACAAACTATTAAACATGAGACTGAAAAATAAGCCCGCACAAAATAAATAAAAAATAAAATAAATAAAATGATGTACACATTAATTCAAAAGACCAAACCACCTAAAAAACTTTTAAAAAAATCATACGAATAAAAAACACCCGCCCCGCAGCAACGCGCGGGTACTTTGACTTGTTAGATTTATGAGTAGTGATGTAAAAAAACCTGTTCAACAAGCGAACCGGTAAACAAAACCGAAAGTTTTCTTGAAACCGGTTTTTCTCAAACTGAGCCGGGGGTTTCGTAACCGGTTTAAGAGAAATCGACCGGACCTGTTTTTAACCAAACCGGTTACCCGGTTTTTAACAGAATCGGTTAAGCATTTTCAATATGAAAAACCGGTTTTTATCCGAAAACCGGTCTTAGACCGGTTGACTAAAACCAGTTCGGTTCAAAAACCCGAAATGTTCACCTCAATTTATGAGGCCATACGCCGGAAAATAACCACTCTTTTTTTTGTCACAAGAATTCCACACAATATCCTCGCAAACAATTGCACATTGTCCCTCAACACTAAGACGTCTATGACGTCATAGGCATCTTTCCAAGCGGCAACACCACATTTTTATTGATAAACAGCGACATTATAATTTTTTCGCTCAGCTGCTCCTTTATCTCGTGAGTGTCAAATACATACGAGTGACAAGTATTTTAAAATTTTCTAAGTCTCGAATACTCTTGTTCGTAAATAATTTATTATAAATTTGTTTTATATACACTCGCAATGCATTTGTGTTTTGTCATTAGAAATTAACAAATGTTAGCTTATTATATCTTTTACAGTATTTATTTACATGTTTTTTCCTCCCCTTTTCTTTATATATATATTTTTTTCTGTTTCTGAGTTTATTTTCGGAGTGAAAGAGAGGTTTGGAATGCTAATAAAAAAAATTGTGTTCGTGAGATTTTTTAGGAAAGGAGGGGAAAGTAAAGGATGGTAAATTATACCAAATTTACTCTCCTAATTTTCTTTCTAAATTGGGATGAAATGAAGTGAAGTTGTTTTTAAAGCTATTTTTGACTTACTTCATTCTCTTTTCTTTCCAACTTGGGAACACAAAAAATAAAATAAATTCTTATTCCTCTCTTGTTTACTTCTTTCATTTTTTCCCCTCTTTATCTCTCTTCTTTTTGTTTTATGCTCGGAAACAGAATGTTACAGTTTACATTACTCTGATGAACTTTGGGCTATCCCAGCAGGCAGGCGTATGGACTCATAAATCTAATTAGCCCAACAACCATCAAAACGTTACGAACCTAACATCACCAAATTCACTTGCCAATGAAATGAATCAATCAAAATTTGAATATATTATATCTTTATACCATGTGAAGGATAAAACGCTGCCGTTTTTGGCAGCGTGCTACAGTGCCCGACCCAGTGGGCTCCCATTATGGGCCGGCCCATTTGGTTTTTTTTTTTAGGCAATGTAAAAAAAACCGCTCGACATAAAATAGAAAAAAAAACTACAAAAATATTGACTTATTCAGATCTTCATTTATGGAATCTTATACATCAAATTTTTGTTTAAGTTTAAGTCAGTGATAGTCATGCTAATTATTGCTTTTGAAGCGTTCCCAAACTAGGGTGTTTGTTGCGGCTTATATAGCCGGCTTATGGCTTATTTCGTTTTCGGCATAAGCTCACTTTATGTGGCTTAATTTTTTAGCTTGTATTAGTTTATTATGTCATAATCAACTTATATAAGCCGGGAAGTTTCAAAATAAGCCACAAAAAGTGACCTTATGACATAAGCCTAAGACAAATAAAGTTAAAAGCCCGGCTATAAATTCTTGAAACCAAAACCCCCCATAGTACTAGTGATAGATGAAATTATGTTCTGATATGTTATAGGTTCTATGTTAAGTTTTCAAGTAGACAGTGAATGTTTACATGTCGAAGGAGAAGCTTAAGTTAGTTAGATACTAATGGCTAGTTATTGCTTTTGGAATAATTGGTATATCGCTTGCGGGACACTCTTTATCGCCTGTTCCCGAGAAGTGTGACCTATATAGCTAATGTGTTTAAGGTTTGAGTTAAAGTAGATGGTGGCGTTTGTAACGACTAGACTCTTTTAAAATTTTAGGCTTTTGAGCTTATTGAAAATGTGATAAGCCAATGTTTGTCTAAGCTTATTTGTTTGATAAGCTCAAACACCGGCTTATGAGCTTAGGGGGTGTTTGTTTAACCGTATTTGGTCGGCTTATTGAACTTTTAAAAATATCATAAGCCCAAAAGTTGAGCTTATAAGTTTTCAAAAGTTTAACAAGCTCATAAGCATGCTAAATAAGCTTAAAAATAAATTGGAAGTAAGGGTCATAAATATAAGCCGGCCAAATAAGCTTAGTCAGAAGTATGTTTCTATTTTTTGATGCTGTTTAGGTTTGCTAGTCTATACATATGTTTGTCGTTGTACTTACAGCTTTCTAAGCTTTCTGATAAGTTGTTAATGTTTAGGTTGCCAGTTTTTGCATGTTTACATTTTTGCTGTTTTTAATGATGTTTATGATGCTTTTTATAGTTTTATGTTGTTTTTGTGTGTGTGTGTTTCAACGTGTTTTTGTTACTATTAAAGTTTCTATCTTACATGTTTTTTTATTGAACTCTTGATTACTTGAAGGAGGATCGAATGGCTTCAATGGACACTGTATTCAACTGTGTTATTCTGTACATACAGAATGCTGATGACTGGAACTTTGTTTCGTTGGTTTGTCATAAATGGAATGAGATAGATTGTTTCACACGTAAGCACGTGACCGTTCACGTGCTTACGCACCAACACCGTCTCGTTTATTTGAACGGTTTTCGTCTCTCGAATCCCTAACCCTAAAAGGAATAAAGAATTTGAATACAAGTATTAACCTCACTCAGTGGGTCCGATAAATAGCCATAAAGTTTACACGTTTAAAATCTCTTCATATTCGTCATTTGGTTATTCGTGATTTTGATCTTGACTTCCTTGCGAAAAACGAGGGAAGGATTTGCTGAGTTTGAAAATTAGTGAGTGTAAAGGGTTTTCAAAGAAAAGGCTAATGTGTGTTGCTAAGTATTGTAGCGAGTTAAGAGAATTATGTTTGGAAGGGATTGATTTGGTTGTTGGTGACGGGGAGGTGGAGGAACATGGGAAATGGTTACGCGTGCTGGATTTTGCGTCTAAAATGGAATACGAGAATTTTCAATAGGTATGATGCGATTACTGCCTCTTATTCGTGGTCAAGAGAAGTTGTGTTCCTAGCTGAAACGACTATAGGGGGTTAGGTCTTCATTAAAGAGTTGATACATGTCTTATGCACTATGCAGCACAGGCCATTACCAATGTTGTTAACTTACAAGATTTCTTCGGAGCTATTTTTTGTGAACACGAGCAATATATTGGTTTTAAGCTCCCCTCAAGTATTCATAGTTTAGGCTTAAGTGATATGCCTCAAGGTTCGATTCAATTTGTTGACCACCTATTGAATCAACTAAGGGAATTGAACTTTAGATTGAAAGATGTTCCACAAAAGTGTCAGTGTCTCTTTCTTCAGAGTTGTCCTAACTTGGAAATTCTTTACACGAAGGATGCGTATGGAGACACCGGATTGGAACTTATTAGTCAGGTTTGCAAGAAATTGCGGAAACTGACTGTTGACTCCGGGACTCGTGTGGGATTAATGGTTGTGACATTAGGATGTCCAAATTGGAATATTTACATGTCTTACTCACTAATATTTCAAAATGAAGCATTGGAGTGTATATGATCTAATTTGAAGAATTTGCGTGTTTTTTTACATCCGTCTGCAAGATGAAGAAGATGAAGAATACAATACAATTTTACCACTAGACAATGGAATCCGAGCTATGTTGATCAGTTGCACCAAACTTGAGAGGCTAAGTCTTGCTCTTTATCCCGAATTTTGTCAAATGTAGGTTTGGGGTTTATCGGCATGTATGGTGTTAATCTGAAATCTCTGTTTCTTGCTAGTATTGGCGGATCCGTTGAAGGCCTTATGGAGTTATCAAAGAGGTGCCCAAAATTAAGAAAACTGGAATTGACTTATTGTCCTTTTAGCGATCAAGCAGTCAAGGATTTTTGGTTAAATATAAAATCACTACGGTATATTTGGTTTAACAACGCTAATGATACTGGATTGGCACTCACCCGTCCAGATTTTGACTTGGTAGCCCAAGTTTGTAAACAAATAAGTATATATATTAAGCTTTTAGTTTAGATTTTGCATCGCACTCTATAAGGGATAATTTATATATTCATCGAAGGATGGTATGAAGTGATAAAGTTATTCTTGTCAAATTTGTAATAATCTTGTTAGGTGTAGTTTGTATATATTCGTGTTTCTTGTTCTGGTAAGAAGAATTACGTGTAGAACATTAATTGTTAACTTTCTAAATTTTGAATTCGGCAGCTCGAGCTGAAGTGATTCAGTTCATGTTATAGTCTGATTTGTTTCTTGGCTTCAATTACTCAAAACACAGTTACAGATTTCTTTGTGCTTGCCTAATGTAAGACGTGACTGCTAGAACAAAGTAGAAACAAATGTATTAATATAAGGGTACTTAAAGTCACGAGTCTTCCATTATGGTTTTACCTTTTTTAGACCCCGGTTCTTAACTTTTTTAGACCGGGTCTTACCTTTTTTAGGCGGAGTCTTACCTTTTTGAGGCCGGGTCTTACCTTTTTCAGGCGTGTCTTACCTTTTTTTTAGGTCGTGTCTTACCGTTTTGAGGCCGTGTTTTATCGTTTTGAGGTCGGGTCTTACCGTTTGAGACTGGGTTTTACCGTTTTGAGATCGGGTCTTACCTTTTGAGTTCAGGTCTTACCTTTTTGAGGCCAAGTCTTACCTTTTTTAGGTCGGGTCTTACCGTTTTGAGGCCGGGTCTTACCATTTTGAAGTCGGTATCCACCGTTTTGTGGCCGGGTCCTCACCATGTTGAGGTCGGGTCTTACCATTCTGAGACCGGGTCTAACCGTTTTGAGACAGGGTCTAACCTTTTGAGGCTAGATGTGTCATCGTCAATTTTGAGGTCAGTAACCGAAATCAATATGTTATGATTTTAATCTTTTAATTATTTATGGAGTCATTTTATTCTCGTGGTCATATTATTTTTAGCATTTAACGCTTGTTTTACTAGGAACCCTAGTTATACGAATGCACCTTTTACCTAACGATCCTAGTTAATGGTCCTAACCACTAACGATATGCTCAAATAACATTATATCAATGTCAAAACACATGGGGGAAACATAATTTAACAAAAACCACAAACTATCTCAAAAAGTTTAAGTCTTTTACAGACATTTTACGTATTTACGAATGTATAAAATTCATGCAAATTAACGCTTACCATTTAAATGGTGACTTACATTGTATTAAGATAAAAAATTTGCTATAAACTTTCTTCCCCGCCTCTATTGTGGAACGAACAAGCCACCCACACAAATCAATCCATGGTTCTTGTTACTTATTACACTTACACACTTCAATTTTTTGTTCCCTATTATTCCAATAACCACAACACTCACCCTTCCCCCCCCCCCCCCCACCTCTCTCTCTCTCTCATGCAACATCAACAACAACTTCAATAAATCAAGATTTTTCAAGGGTTTGAATCAAGAAAACATCACCATTTGATCCCTTTTGATCATCCAAACCAATATCTACCTTTAAAAATCCTTCAAGGTACACCATCAAGAAAGTAAATAATCTCAGCCCATAAGTCATCTTGATCATTTCTTAAAGATTTATAGGTAAGAACTTAGGTGTAAGACGACTTGTGTCCATCTTGCACCGAAAGACTCTTAAAAATCGAGTTTTGTTGCACTTTATTTTGAGTTCATTTTGAGTAATATTCATATAAGTAACCTACTGTAAACATGAGCTTATTGACACCATGACATATATTTAAAAATAAGTATGAAATTGGTTTGGTCATTTTTGAAGTTGTGCTGACAATTTCTTTATCACTATTTTATGGGACCTTTTTTGGTAAATAAAATTGCTGAGATTTTATATAAAAAATTATGTTTTACATATCTAAAACTTCGATTGGGAGTTGTCTTGGTCTTTTTTGGGAGTTTGGGTGGATAAAAGTACATGTAAAAGACATTGATTTTTGGGACAGATTTCAGAATTTAATTTATGTCATCTTGTAATGACCATAACTTGGTCATAAAAGAAGCTTTTGATAAAATTCTTAATTCTATCATTAAGTCCTTTGAGAGATCTATCCAACCATTATAATATCACCTATTAAAAATGAGTAAAAGTCATTCAAAACCCGTTTTTAAGACAAGTGGGTAAATCTATGAATTTTTCCAGATTTGTTAGAGTTTAAGGTTTTGAGTGTATCTCACTCATACCTCCATGTCAGAAGCTAAAATTTTGGTTGTTTTTAGTTCATGATATGATAAATATTCTACCAAAATCTTGGAGTCCAGATTCGTTGTTAAGACCCTCTGGTAATCAACGCAAGACAGCCTGTCCAGAACTGAGTCTTTTTCTTTGCAAGATCATTTGAAAAGGTTATCCAACTACCAAATAATTATAAAACCTTGTAGAGACTCCTAAGACCTTATATTAAGATATATCAGAAGGGTAAAAGTTTGTAAGATAATTAACTTGGTGAAATGCTACCCAAAATGACACTAAAAGTTGGGACAGATTTAGTTGTTTAGTCTATATAATAAAGGAGAATTTTGTGAAGTAACTTGACATATGACTTAACTAATTAACTTATGTCGGTTAAAAGCTAACGCTCAAGCCATGGATAGAGCCCACTAAGAGCCTCATGGCCGGCCATTGTAGATCATATTAAAAACCCTCACCACACATGGAGGAGGGTTAGTTGGTTGTTTTTATTTTCTAACATTACACTAATATCTTAATATATTCCCTTTTTCCTTTTGCTACTCTCTAAGTGTTCATACGAACCATCCACTTTTCCGCTACTCTCAGATAACCTAAGTGAATCCTTAATCATACATGTGTTAAGATATTTTACAATTGTATCAAGATACCAGTGTGGGTGTTTGTGAGGTTTTGTGTGCGGTTTGTATACCTTTGTTCGTGTATATTGTTCGAATCCATCAAATAGGTTTTTTCACACTTTTGAGGTTAAAGTTACATAGAAGCATCATAACATTCTTTCTTAGTTTAGTCCCTTAGCGTTATAGACTAAAAAGGTACATAAGAAAACTTTCAAGACATAAAAACAAAAAAAAATATCATCTTTTTGTGTCTTTTTTGTTAAAAAGAGGGTTTTGTACCAAAATTTTGATTTCAATTAGTTTCATGTCAAAACGTTAAAAGTTTGTGTTTTTAGGCTTCTAGATGAGTCTTAGATTAGGTAAGCAAGTACAAGAACAATCGTAGTTAAAAACGGTGTCAAAAAGTGAGTCTTTTTAAGATTTTTTTTATTTTTAAGTCTCGAAAGTTAATCAGTGCGATTTATACATATTAATTAAGTCAGAGATTTATGACGTAACGATTTACGTAGTCATGCGATTTATATACATATTAGGTTAGCAGGCGAATTTAATACGTTATAGTTTGCAGGCGTATTATACCGTTTCTACAAGCGGTTTATACGTATTGATTTGGCCAGGCGATTTATACGTTTCCTATAGGCGATTTATACGTAGTAATTTGGTCAGGCGATTTATACGTTTCTCACAGGCGATTTATACGTATTAATTTGGTCAGGTGAATTATACGTTTCCTACAGGGCGGATTTTATATCAGGATTGCTTGGTGCAGGGACGATATATTATACATCGTTTTGTAAGGGCCGATTATAGTGGTTTATTTAAAGAAACTATACACGTTTATTTAGGTGAATATACGGTGTTCTTTGAATGTCATGTAAAATCTCCGGTTTTTATCTAAGAAATTGTGAAAATCCTGTGTATTCCAAAAGCCTTAACTGCATAATTCAAAACTCACTTTAATACAACAACCTCCTAATCACTTGTTCGTCGATCATCAGTTCAATCTTAATCACAGTTGAAATGATTACAATAGTTCACTTTGTACAAAAAAAATACTCTTGCAGAGTACACTGATACGTCGTGCCCGTGCTGACAATTCGATTCATCTATGTTGGACAAAGACATTGCTCATAAGATTCTTAGAAGAAGGCAAAATGGAATTATACATGCAAAATAGAGAGCACGGAAGAATGATACTTGAATCAGTTGAACATGGTTCTCTCATTTGGCCTACGATTAAAGTGAACGGTGTGATCAGAACAAAGAAATATGCTGAATTATCTGTTGCTGTGAAAATTCAAGCTGATTGTGATATGAAAGCTACCAGTATCATTCTTCAAGGCCTTCCTGCTGATATCTAGTCCACTTGTTAATCATCACAGAGTTGCCTAAACAGATTATGGAGAGAGTTTCAATTACTGATTCAAGGTACAATCTTATAACAAAGTAAAGCAGAAAGAGAGTGTAAGCTGTATGATGCCTTTGATAAGTTTACTCACATCAAGGGGGAATCACTTCACACGTATTACTTGAGATTTACTCAGCTGATTAACGATATGAACATCTACAAAATGAAAATGGAGCAATTTCAAGTTAATACCAAGTTCTTAAACAGTCTTCCATCTGAATGGAGTAAGTTTGTGACTGATGTCAAGCTTGTTAAAGATTTGCATACCTCCAACTTTGATCAACGTCATGCATATCTTGAACAACATGAACTTCATGCAAATGAAGTCCGTATTATGCGTGAACAAAATCAAGATCTACTTGCATTCGTTGCAAATCAATAGATGACACCGCCTCACTTCAACCCTTATCAATCATCTTACAACAATCCTCAACTTCAACAACAATTTTCATCATCACAATATGGATCAATTCAACCCAATCAACATTACTCATCTCATTATCCATCACAAACTCAATTCAATCATTCATCCATTCCACCATCACACTCATTTCAGTCTCAAATGAATCATCAAACCTAAACTGTTCCACAAGTTGCTTATCAATCACCTCAAGCTCCTACATAACTTATGACTAAGTCACCGTTTGTATATTCTGGATTGGCTGTTCCTGTGTTTTCTCCAGGAGAAGATCCGATTGCTTGTCTCAACAAAGCAATGGCGTTTCTAACAGATGTAGCTTCCTCAAGGTTCCCTTCTACCAATAATCAACTCAGAACTTCCTCTAATACAAGAAACCATGCCACTATTCAAGACAACATGGTTACAGTGCAACAAGTTCAGGGGAGACAAGGGCAAAATTATTCTGGTACTACGTATAAGGGCAATGCTACTAGTTTAAGGGGAAATACTACAAGTAGACAAGCAAGAGTTGTTAAATGCTACAACTGCCAAGGTGAAGGACATATGGCTAGGCAATGCACTCAGCCTAATCGACCAAGGAATGCAACATGGTATAAGGAGAAAGCAATGTTAGTAGAAGCTCAGGAAGCTAGACAAATATTGGATGAGGAGCAGCTCGCATTTCTTACAGATCCAAGAATTCCAGCAGGTCAAGCTCAGACAATCAACCCTCACAATGCTGCTTTTCAAACTGAGGATCTCGATACTTATGATTCTGACTGTGATGATCTCTCGACTGCACAAGCGGTTCTTATGGCCAACGTTTCCAACTATGGTTCTGACGTTATCTTAGAGGTACCAAATTCTAAAACCTATCTGAATGGTATGGATAATCAAAGTGTGCATGCATTGCAGGATTTTGAACAATCGTCAGTTATGGATTTTACAGATAATGAGATATCTAGTGATAGCAATATCATTCCATATTAACAGGCAAATGTTCAAGATACTAATTTGCAAGCACAACAGAATAATGAATCAATAACCGCTGAGCTTGAGAGATATAAGGAAAGGGTCAAAACTTTTGAACAACGTCTTAATATTGATTTAAGCAGTCGTGAAAAAATGATTGATTCTCAAATGGATGATATGATTAGAGAGAAACTTGCACTCAAAGAACAAATTGACTCACTTGAGCAAAATCTTTCTAAACAAATCAAAGAAAAGGAATCTTTATTCAAAACATTTTATGTTTTCAAAAGAATGATCCAAAGTAAAAAGAAAATAAATAAATAGAAAATGAAATTGATAAGGCAACACAAATATTAAATAACTTGATAATTTTTTATTTGTAAAGCGGGTCAATATGCTCAAACAGTGCACATGTTAACTAAGCCACAAGCGTTTTATGATAATACACACAAACAAGCACTTGGTTATCAAAATCCGTTTTATCTTAAGAAAGCTCAACGGATAAAACCAACCTTGAATGATGGTGCTGTTATGTCTAATACACATGTTGTTATGCCTGTGATTGATGATGAAGAAACATTGTTTTTGGAAGAAGAGAGTCGATCAAAAATGTCTAAAAAAGCAAAGGTTTCCGAAGTTATTGCAAAGAAAATTTCTTATAAACCAATTGATTATGAAAAATTAAATAGACTAACTGAAGATTTTGGAAAATGTTTTTCTCCACAACAAGAATTATCGGCTGAACAAGCATTTTGGTTTCATATACTCAATCCAACCATTAAACCTTCTTACACACCACCTGTCATAATGGATGTTCCCAGTGAACTACCTAAGGTGATTTTGGTGAATGCAAGCCTTAAAAAGCTTAAATTCCACCTCCACCCAGTTTGACTCAGTGGTGAAGAATGAGTACAACACCAAAGCTCTGAATAATGTGAATGGGGTTTTAAACATACCAAAACCTGTTTTTAAACATGAAATTATTCCAGTTTCTAAAATCTTTTAAAAGACAACTTCCAATGTGTTTGATAAGATTTTCTAAATGAAATAACGGAAGTACATAACAGTTTTTGACCAAATGTGATGCGCCTGTTCAACAGACTTCAGTTTTGATAAAAAATGTTTTGGAAATTGCTAAAAAATAAATTCTTTTGGAAAATTGATCGACTCTTAACAAGAAAATCATGTCTCAAGAGTACAGTTAACTGTGATGAATCATGTCATTTGAATAATGATTCTGTGAATATGGAAATGCAAAAGTGTGAAATGTGTGAAAAGTGTTTGAATCTTGATGCTGATCTTTCCAAATCAAAACAAGCATATAATGATCTTTTGAAAAATTACTCACAACTTGAAAAACATTGTATTTTATCCTCTCGAAGAATCTATGCAATTAAAACAAGAAGTATTTCCAAAATGATGAATCTTGCCGTAATCAAAATGCTGTTAGAAATTCAAGAATATTTTGAAATAAATGATTTGAAAGCTCGGCTACAAGATAAAGACAAGACCATTTGTAAGTTGAAGGATACTATCAGATCTTTGAAAAAGAATACCAAGGAAGAGAATGTTATTCATGATAAACGTGAACTTGAGCCCAAAATGAGAATTGGAAAATAGGTAGCAAACATTACTTTCGAGAACGACTGTTGTAAATGAAAAATTAATCATGTGAAACAGGTTTTTAAAGATCAGTTTGACTCGATCAAACAGACACGTGTTCGTCATAAAGAACATAGTGACTCTTTAATTAACAAACTGAACTTAAAATCGGTAGAAAATGAGGATTTAAAAGCTCAAATTCAAGACAAGGTTTTTGTGATAACATCATTGGAAAACGATTTACGAAAATTAAAAGGGAAAGAAATTGATGAGAATGTTGTACACCTACCTTCTTGCACCATAATCTCCAGTCATGTTTCAAGCTTGATTTTTGTACCGATTGCTCCTAGGTTATTTAAAATAGGGAAGTTCACAAAGACTATCTTAGAACACTCAAGAACAAGCTAATACTCCTTTGGAGAAATATTTAGAACAAGCGAAAGCGAAACGACCTTTAGCTAGAGAATTTGAAGTTGCCTGTATGTATGCCACACGAATTCATGAGTTGCTTGTATATAGTTTTTGGAAGATACGTGCCCTAATTGCATAAAATTAGTACTAAGAAGGTTGTTGACGCAGCCCATGAACAATATTAAGAAATAAAGATTGATTAACCTCACACATCCTCAAGCAACATTAAACAGTTAGAGTCTCCTAATACATTAAGATACTAACACTCCTGTGTTGTCTTCTACAGAGAGTTAAGTGTTCTACTAAGTAATTCTATCAAAGCCTCCAGACAATAAAAAGAATGATAGATCACACCAAACACCAAGTAGGAACAAGAAGAATAAAGTAGAAGCCTAACCTAGGAAAGTTAATAAAATGAATCGTGTTGTTAAACCTTTTTGTGATGATGATGTTAAGCATTCACTGTCAAATGCGAATTCTGAAATTATCTGTGCTACTTGTAATAAATCTATGTTTGATGGTGTTCATGATAAATGTCTTCTTGATCTTGTGCAAAATGGGAATAACTGTACTAAATCTGCTAAGAAACATAAAAAACAAAATATTTGGAAACCTACGGGTCATGTATTTACTGAAGTAGGATTTAAGTGGAAACCAACAGGCAAAACCTTCACTATAGTTGGTAACTCGTTCCCTTTAACTAGGATCACCTCAACTAACGTAGTATCTCCTAAGAAAACCACTTCCTACTCAGCTGAAATACAAAAACCAGAGATAGAAGTCTATAGCAGGAAACCCAAAAATGTTAAAACCATATGTTCGAGTAAAAATAACTAAGATTGTAGAATCTACAAATGCTAACCACTCGGAACCCAATCAAACTAGGGGATCCAAAGCAACAGATATTCCATTGTCTTCTTCTCTTGTCATGACAGGTTGTCCAGATTGTACTCTGGTATTTGGACTCCGGACGTTCGAAACACATGACAGGGAATCGCTCTCAGCTCATGAACTTTGTCAGTAAATTTCTGGGTACTGTTAGATTCGGGAACGACCAGATTGCAAGAATTATGGGGTATAGTGACTTCAGCTGAAAAAGTGGTTTATCTCAGGGTATACTACGATAAGGGACTTGGACATAACTTGTTTTTTAGTTGGTCAATTTTGTGATGCGGATCTTAAAGTTGCATTTCAGAAAAACACTTGCTTTATTCGCAATTTAGAAGGTGTTGATCTACTTGTTGATCTACTTTCAGGGTCCCGAGACACAAATTTGTACACAATTTCTCTTGATGACATGCTTAAATCATCTCCGATCTGTCTTCTATCCAAAGCGTCAAAGACTAAGAGCTGGTTATGGCACCGTCGATTATCTCATCTCAACTTCGGTACTTTGAACAAGCTAGCTAAAGATGGTCTTGCACGAGGAATTCCTAGACTTAAATTTTAGAAAGGTCATTTGTGTTCAGCATGTGCATTAGGGAAAAGTAAGAAATCCTCTCATCAACCTAAAGCTGAAGACACTAACCAAGAGAAACTATATCTTTTGCATATGGATTTGTGTAGCCTGATGTGTGTTGCAAGTATTAACGGGAAAAGGTATATCTTAGTGATAGTCGACGATTACTCAAGATTTACCTGGGTCAGATTTTTGAAGACAAAAGATGAAGCTCCTGCGGCCATCATCAAATGCATCAAAAATATTCAAGTTCGTTTGAAAGCCACAGTCCATAATGTTCGAACAGATAATGGAACAATATTTATCAATCAGACTCTTCGTGAATTTTATGATAATGTTGGCATCTCGCATCAAACATCCGTAGCTCGCACTCTTCAGCAGAACGGTGTTGTCGAAAGGCGAAACCAGACTCTCGTACAATGCTGATATTTGGTTAGACCGGACTCGTCGTACAATTCGTGATATTTTCTAAAGCTCCATTAATTCTCTGGTGCTGAAGCATCAATACAGCTGTGTTAAGCCCAAAACCGTCTTTGATACACCTCCGATACAACAAAACTCCATACGAGCTTATGCAAGACAAGAAACTGGACTTATCATTCTTTCATGTCTTTGGTTCACTTTGTTATCCTACCAATGACCATGAGGATCTGGGTAAATTTGATGCAAAAGCAGACATTGGAATTTTCGTTGGTTACGCGCCTGCAAAGAAAGCGTTCAGAATCTACAACAGAAGGACCCGGATAATTTCTAAAACAATTCATGTAACGTTCGATGAGCTTACAAAAATGGCTTCTGAACAATTCAGTTCAGGACCCGGGTTTCAATATATTACTCCTGCCACATCCAGTACAGGACTCGTTCCAAATCCTGTTTCTCAACAACCTTGTATTCCACCAAACAGAGATGATTAGGATCGTTTATTTCAACTAATGTTTGATGATTACTTTAATCCTCTAACAATTGCTGTCTCTCCAGTTCAAGAAGCTGCTGCTCCAAGAGCTGAAGTATTAGCTGATTCTCCTGTGTCAACTTTTATTGACCAGGATGCTCTATCAACAAGTATTCCCTCATCACAAGAACATGAATATTCTCTAATCATTTCTCAAGGTTTTGAAGAATCACCAAAAACACCAATTTTTCATGATGATCCACTTAATGAATCTCCTCATGAAGATTCAACTTCTCAAGGCTCATCATCGAATATACGACAAATTCACACTCCATTTGAACACCTTGGTAGATGGACTAAAGATTATCCAATAGCAAACGTGATCGGAGATCCTTCTCGCTCTGTATCTACAAGAAAGCAACTCGAAACTGATGTCATGTGGTGTTATTTTGATGCCTTCCTAACTTCAGTAGAACCAAAGAACTTCAAACAAGCAATGACCGAACCGTCATGGATCGATGCAATGCAAGAAGAAATTCATGAATTTGAAAGACTTGAAGTTTAGGAATTGGTGCCGTGTCCAGATAAAGTATTCTTGATCAAGCTGAAATGGATTTATAAGGTCAAGACAGATGAATTTGGCGGGGTACTAAAGAATAAGGCTAGACTCGTTGCTCAAGGATTCAGACAAGAAGAAGGAATCGATTTCGAGGAATCATTTGCACCGGTTGCTAGAATAGAGGCCATTCGTATCTTCGTAGCAAATGCCGCTCACAAGAATATGACAATCTACCAAATGGACATCAAAACGGCTTTCTTGAATGGCGAGCTCAAAGAAGAGGTCTATGTTTCTCAACCAGAAGGATTTGTTGATCAGGAAGGACCAAACCATCGCATGTGTACAAGCTCAAAAAGGCTCTTTATGGTCTAAAACAAGCACCACGTGCATGGTATGATATGCTGTCAAGCTTCCTTATCTCTCAACAATTCTCCAAAGGTGCAGTTGATCCAACACTCTTCACACGGCATGCTGGAAACGACTTATTACTGGTATAAATTTATGTTAACGATATAATATTTGCATCCACTAATACTACCATGTGTAATGAGTTTGCTAATCAGATGACAATAAGTTCAAGATGTCAATGATGGAGCAAATGTCATTCTTTTTAGGATTACAAATTTCTCAAAGTCCCAGAGGCATCTTCATTAACCAATCTAAATATGCTTCTGAAATCGTTAAAAAATATGGTTTAAATTCTACCGATTCTGTCGACACACCAATGATTGAAAACAAGAAACAAAATGAAGATCTACAGGGGAAACAAGTTGATGCTATACTTTACCGTGGCATGATTAGATCCTTAATGTTTCTTATAGCCAGGAGACCTGACCTTAACTATGTTGTCTGCTTATGTGCCTGGTATCAGGCTAAGCCTACCGAAAAGCACTTACAAGCACTGAAACGGATCTTTCGATACCTTAACGGAACCATTAACATGGGATTCTGGTATTCGAAGGATACCGATATGTCACTCACATCCTATGCAGATGCTGATCATGCGGGGTGTCAAGACACTAGACGTAGTACATCAGGAAGCTCTTAGTTCTTAGGCGATAAACTTGTTAGCTGGTCATCCAAGAAGCAAAAGAGCATTGCCATATCGAGTACTAAGGCTAAATATATTGCCTTATCTGGGTGTTGCTCATAAATCCTTTGGATGCGTTCACAACTAACAGATTATGGCTTTCAATTCAATAAGATCCCTCTGTACTGCGACAACAAGAGTGCAATTGCTTTATGCTGCAACAATGTTCAACATTCAAGAGCAAAGCACATCGGTATTCGCTACCATTTCATAAAAGAGTAAGTGGAAAATTGAATCGTAGAATTATACTTTGTCCAGATTGAATACCAACTCG
This sequence comes from Tanacetum coccineum, assembly GCA_026074375.1. Taxonomy (NCBI): domain Eukaryota; kingdom Viridiplantae; phylum Streptophyta; class Magnoliopsida; order Asterales; family Asteraceae; genus Tanacetum; species Tanacetum coccineum. The sequence continues at coordinate 13,765 of BQNB010059556.1, read as the reverse complement.
CTGACATCTTCACCAAACCCTTGCCAAGAGAAAGATTCAACTTCTTGCTTGAAAAGCTTGGTATGAGAAGCATGTCTCCGGAAACATTGAAACGTCTGACAGAGGAAACGAATGAGTGATGGTGGTAACTCATATCTTATATATATGTATATATGAAAATATAAAAAAAATCCAAAAAGATTTTCCTTTTATAAAAATTTTCAAAAACAAAAGAAAAAATTAAAAAATCTGAAAAATATAAAAAAATATATCTCTGGCATGTCTTTTGAAAATTGATAACATTTACGGCCTTAGAAATGTCATTCAATAATGATACGAGGCTGTAAATGAAGTTCGAGCAGAAGTTTCAAAAGCTTTCAAAACATGCCAAAATGGCTTGCTATTATTTCTGATAGTAACCCGGTCATCATCTTCAAGGCAAGTATGTTGTCAAAAAGGCAACTTGACCTCATAACAGGAATTAATTTTTCTCGAGAATGAATTACTTTATATTCATTCAAAGGCTTGTGATTACTTTGCATCACAACCCGTGCTTTTTTATAATCCATGAGTGTACGTGTCAGTGCGCTTATGTGTCAAAATAAGAGAAATCTTATTTTCTTGGGTGTTTATTTTCAAAAATACAATAATCATCTTTCAGATTCAACAGATCATCATTTTTCTAAGACAATTTGGATCCATCAAATAACGACTACAACTCTTTCAACAGAAAACGGGTCATTATTTGAGGGAGAGAAACTGTCAAAATCATCTTCTTCACAACTAATAATATGTCAATTGGAAAAGGTCTAAATGATATCGGGTGAATAATTAAAGGGGAGTTAATTAAATTTAACTCAATCAGGCTTTACATGGTATTTGTTTAATCTTATAGGGGTATTAATGCAAAATGGGTGATTTTTTCTTGTTCACTAAACCTCAGGGACTAGTTTTGCAATTTGAGAAACTTTAGTTTGACTTAGGAATAGTTTAATAGAAAAGTTAAAGACTTATTAAACCCAAGGGGCATTTCTGTCAAAAACTCAAAAAGATTTTTAAACAAAAAACCCCCTTGCCCCGTTTCTTTTCACCACACGAACACACACACACATAAACCCTTATTCCTCCATTGTTAACCTACAAGACCTTCAAGAATTTGTTCTATCTTCGTTTTTAAGCTAAAAGGTACACGTGTTAATGCTAATGCTTCTATAAGTTGACCAAATCGTGACCATTCATTCAAAAAACCCTAAAAGTCGATTAAAATTGCATCACCTTAAAAAGTGTATGGAATCTGAAATTGATTGAGGGTTTTTGGTCCTATAGGGGTCTAGTTATTGTACCCATAATAGGTTTTGATGAGGTTAACTATATCATATGTTTCGAATGAATCTTGATGTCGAAAATGGTAAAAAAAATAGGCAAGAACTTGAAAAAAGTCATGGGTTTAGGTTGAGTACTGATATAATGAATGTTTGAATGCATTTGTGTGTTATTAAACCTGCTTGTATGATGTATCTTGAATATTTTGGGTTTTTCGTGTTCTTATGGCTCGAACAAGTCAAAATTCAAGATTTTTATGAATTAATTCATGTTATAAGATGTTAGAATGATTCCTAGATGATATGTGACCAAGTTGTGATAGCTTGTATGGCTTAAAAGGGTGAAAATTTTTAAGAAATTTTTTTGTATAGGCGAACTATACTTAAATGAATTTTCACAAGCGAACTATACATAGTTTTCAATAGGCGAACTATACATAGTTTACTATAGGCGAACTATACATAGTTTACAACAGGTGAACTATACATAGTTTACAATAGGCGAACAATACATAGTTTACTATAGGCGAACTATACATAGTTTTCAACAGGCGAACTATACATAGTTTACAACAGGCGAACTATACATAGTTTACTATAGGCGAATTATACATAGTTTACAACAGGCGAACTATACATAGTTTTTCAACATGCAAACTATACATACATTAATAACAAGCGAACTATACATATGACTATAACAGGCAAACTATACATAGCTTGTTAACACAGGCGAATTATACATAGGTTGTTTACACATGCGAATTATACATAGGTTGTTTACACAGGCGAATTATACACACTATAGGCGAACTATACTTGATTTTTTTCTTGTAGAACTAATCTTGCTATCTTGGTAATCTAATCCTATGACCTAATCTAAGTTTATTTATTCCCTATCTTGTCACTTTGTGATTAATGTGGGTCTAATTTTCCTTAGAAATCCTTTGTATTTGCCTTGATTTCATTAGTTGGTCTATAGTTAATGTGGTAAATGAGTATGTGTGCCTCCTGTTTGCATGTGTATCAATTATGTGCCTAGTAATAGTGTGCCTGTCTCCTGTTGTAAATCCCGTTCTGCGTCAATAATCGTGCATCATGGTCTAAATTATCTATCTATTTTATATATATTTGCTTGTATATGAACTATATGTGACAAATCTGAGCAGAATCATGTCTTCCATCACTGCTCAACAAACCAAGCTTGATCTTGAGCTTGTTCCCAAGGAGAATAGACTTGATATCAGAAAATACAATGGAAGAATCCCTCAAGGATTGACACCAAGAGAACCCACATTTCAAGTTGTCATGGATGTTATTGCACTCACTCCATGCTATCCTGCATTTCTCATCACTGTGGATGTCCCTGAAGTATACATGCACCAGTTCTGGAATTCTGTGTACAAGCATGACACCTTCTACAGATTCAAGATGGGCAAGAAGAAACGATTCAAACTTACTTTGGAAGTCTTCAGAGATATCTTTCATATTTGCCCAAGAGTACAGGGTAGAGACTTTGATGCCCTTCCTTCTGAAGAAGACACTATGTCTTTCTTAAGAGAACTTGGTCATACTGGGGAGATCAATTCACTCAATGATGTTGTTGTCAATCAGATGCATCAACCCTGGAGAACTTTTGCTGCTCTTATCAACCGAGGTTTATCTGGAAAGACTAGTGGTCTTGACAAGCTCCGTCTCTCCAGAGCTCAAATCCTTTAGGGTATGTACTATCAGAAAAATGTAGACTATGTAGAACTACTTTAGGAAGACTTCATCTACCAGATTGAAAACATAGTCTACAAAAAGCAAGAAAAGATGTACTACCCTCGATTTACCAAAGTAATCATTCACCATGTTGGGATTATTGATTTGATGAGACAAAATGAATAAAAGAAAGAAATAAAAGGATCAGAATCATCATTAAAGAATTCTTCAAGCTGGTGGAGAATTATGAAGATTTGGTCAAAGATGGTAAAAGATAAAGATGGATAATTAATTGATTCTCTCATTAATACCTTTTATTAGTTTCCATGTAAACCTTGACTCCTTATGCTATAAAAGGAGATCCAAGCATATTGTTTTAATTATCCAAAAACACAGGCTTTCATATGAGAGTCGACTAGAAAAGGTGTGTGTATGTACACCATAGTTAGTATAGATTAATAGTTAGTTAGTAGCCCTAAGTTATAGTTGGGGTAATAGGGAAAACGTATGGAATGAAAAACCTCGTTCATAACATTGTTCTTTATTGTTTAATTCCGATGTGCATATTGTTTATGTTCAATGTTATTTATCCTAGAAAAAGATCTAAACAATCTGAGCTTAAAACAATCTTATCAATTGGTATCAGAGCTTGGTGGCGCTCGATCTAGGATCTACAAGGTGGTGTTTCTATGTCGTGTTTTGAAGAATAAGAAGAGACAATTTTTTGTTTTTGGAGTTTTGAGTAGATTTAATGTAATTGGGGTTTTTCAGCAACCCTAATTAAATAAAACAGGAAGCATGGTTTCATGAAGATGACATCAAGGTATTTGGGTTTCGACGAGCAAAGTATACAGGAGGCAGCAAGAGCACATGAAGAAGAATGCTAATTTATGACTGTTTCGTGACAACTTTGTAACACTAAAAAGTGTCGTCTGGATACTAAAAAAATGTCATAAATTTTAGTATCCTTAACAGTGGTAATTGGTGGTTACTACTGCCACAAGATACAATACTGTTGGTGATTGTAAAAATTGGTGCTTTACTGACGCTAAAAAGTGTCACTAAAAGGTATGGGAGGAAGGAGCACTTTATACTGCCAATACAAGTTAGTACTGCTCGCGTTGATGTTTCTACTGCCAAGGTTCAAGGAAACTCAAGGTTAATACTGCTGCTTATGTGAACTTAATACTGCCAGATTACTCATTAGTGCTGCCAAGCAACTTAGTACTGCTCATTCAAGGTTCGTTTATATTGCTTGGTTAAAAGGATAGTACGTTTGGTTTATTAGTACTGCCAAGTTGTATATTGATGCTGCTAAGTTAAGAGTTTATACTGATAGGGTTAACAGTTGGTATTGCTTTTGGGCTCAAACTAAACTTAGTGCTGCTCTTCATATTTTTAATACTGTTGGTTTAAGGGGAAGAGTTAGTACAGATTATGTTTAGAAAGAACAGTAGTAACTAAGGAGGTTAGTACTGCTTATGAGTACTTAGTACTGTTCTTGTTCCATTAGTACTGTTCTTGTTCCATTAGTACTGCTAGATGTTTTCATTAGTAATGTTGTGTTGATACTTATTACTGCTGACCAAGTTTTTAATATTGTCAGTGTCATCCGAGAAAAGCAGTTAATACTGCCAGTTTAATCTGATATCGGACAACACACACACACACAAGGATCTCGGACAGAACTAACAGTTTTTGAAGGTTATTTGTTTTTTATTCTACTATTTGGTTCTTGGATGGTTTCAATGTTCTTAAAAGTTTCAAAGGCTCGTATTTATTAGAATAATTGGTTACAAAGATAATTTTTTATGACTTATTTGACGGTGAAGTGGAATTACATGGGTACATGTTTTATCATATCTCAAATGGATAACAACATTTGAAGGTAACTTGTTCGTACTTTATAATGATGTGACGAAGACTTGTCAAATCTAGTAAGATGGTTTTGTTATCACTTTAAGGAGTTAAGTTGTTGTGCTTAGTGTCTCATATAGAAGATGAGGATTTTGTCAAGAGATTGCGGTCTACTTATATTTCATAGATTTATTTATAAGTTTGGAGTCACGTGGATTGTACAAGACATAAGACACAAGTTTGGGTTGTTCTACTTCAGCATCAAGTTCGTTATACTTAATTTTCTTCATCAGTAATCATTACATAGAACCTACAGAATTAAAGATTTAAAAGATGGTTAACATATTTTTCAGGAGAAGCTTATTGTTAACATATTTAACCATCAACATGCACCACTTGAGATGAAGTGTTTCGTTAATACTGCTAGTCATTTATTATTACTGCTAGTTTATGTTTCTACTGCTCAGAGTCATTTTTCGTATTATGCTTCACGGCGGGTATTTTGAGTATTAGAAAGCTGGATTAGTAGTTGTGGTATATGATTTGTAGTTGTTATGATCTAAGTTGCATATCTACAGAAGACCCCTATTAGATGATTACAAAAAGGGGAAGAAGATTACAGGTTTATTGATTTGCAGCTTATTATGAGTGGTGGCATGTTCAAAGAGATCTTAAGTCAAGGGGAAGCATTGAAGATTTTGTTTCATTCATAGAGTTGATTACATCTCAACTTCAGGGGAAGCTTTGGCTTTATGATGAAGTTTGTACATGACTTTGTTTGTTTTGTCATCATTGAATAGGGGTAGATTGTTAGGATTATTGATTTGATGAGACAAAATGAATAAAAGAATGAAACAAAAGGATCAGAATCGTCATTAAAGAATTCTTTAAGCTGGTGGAGAATTATGAAGATTTGGTCAAAGATGGTAAAAGATAAAGATGAATAATTAATTGATTCTCTCATTAATATCTTTTATTAGTTTCCATGTAAACCTTGACTTCTTATGCTATAAAAGGAGGTCCAAGCATATTGTTTTAATCATCAAAAAACATAGGCTTTCATATGAGAGTCGACTAGAAAAGGTGTGTGTGTACACCATAGTTAGTATAGATTAATAGTTAGTTAGTAGCCCCAAGTTATAGTTGGGGTAATAGGGAAAACATATGGAATGAAAAACCTCGTTCATAACATTGTTCTTTATTGTTTAATTACGCTGTGCATATTGTTTATGTTCAATGTTATTTATCCTAGATAAAGATCTAAAAAATTAGAGCTTAAAACGATCTTATCAATTAATTCTGCTGTGCATATTATTTATGTTCAATGTTATTTATCCTAGATAAAGATCTAAACAATCTGAGCTTAAAATGATCTTATCAATTGGTATCAAAGCTTGTTGAGAAACTCTGAGTAAGAAGAACCAAAATAGATCTGTTATAAACCTTTACCTTTCAGATCTATTCAATGGCAGGAGAAGATGAATTTCATGATGATAATCCACTACTACCACCACTAGTTCCACCAACACAACAAGCCCCTCACACTCTGTCAACCATTAAACTCCCTATTCTGAAGAAAGGTGAGTATGACACATGGGCCATGAAAATGGAACATTACTTGGGGCATACAAACTATCCTATATGGGAAGTCATACAAAAAGGAAATGGTCCTGTACAAGTCTCAATAGATACAAATGGACAAATAAGAGTTTTGCCTCCTAAAACTGCTGAAGAGATTTTGGCTAGAGAGAGAGAAAGAAAAGCAAGGACTACATTGCTCATGTCTATACTGAAAGACCATTTAGCAAAATTTCACAAAATGACTGATGCTAAAGAGATGTAGGAAGCTATCAAATCCAAATTTAGTGGCAATGATGAATCTAAGAAGATGCATAAATACATTATATAGCAACAGTTGAAAGCTTTTCTGTATCCAACTCAGAGGGATTGCACAAAGGCTATGACAAGTTTCAAAGTCTTTTGAGTCAACTTGAGATTCATGGTGCAGGCGTCTCCACTGAAGATGCCAATCAGAAGTTTCTTAGGTCTTTACCTGCTTCCTGGTTCCAAGTATCCTTGATTATGAGGACCAAGCCAGGAGTAGATACTCTTAGTTTTGATGATCTCTATAACAATTTTAGAGTCTTTGAGTCTGATGTTAAAGGCTCTACTGCATCATCTTCCAGCAAACAGAATGTGGTGATTGTTTCTTCTGAAAGCACTAGCAGCACTAATGATGTTAGTAGTGTTTATGGTGTTTCTACTTCTTCTGGCCATAACTCACAAAGGGAAGGATCTTTGTCATACACTGATGAACTCATGTACTCTTTCTTTGCTAATCAATCCAGTGGTCCACAATTGGATCATGAGGATCTTGAACAGGTTGATGAGTTTGATCTAGAAAAGATGGATTTGAAATGGCAAGTGGCCATGATTTCTATGAGATTGAAGAAGTTTTACAAGAAGACAGAGAGAAAACTGCATTTTGATGCCAAGGAACCTGTTGGTTTTGACAAGACCAAAGTTGAGTGCTTCAATTGCCACAACACAGGGCACTTTGCTAGAGTATGCAGATAAAAAAGAAATCAAGAAGGCAGAATGAGAGATACAGGGAACACTAGATATAAAGCAAAAGACAATGGGAGGAGACCTGGAAAACAGGAGGAACCTAAAGCTTTGGTAACTCTCAATTAGTCTGTCATAAAAAATCAACTTGTTTATGAAGAAAAAATCAGGTTTATGAAAATTGATTTAGATGATAAAACAAACGCGCTCATATATCATAAGAAACTATTAGCAGAAGCTGTAAAAAAAAGAAGAATTAAAAACCAAACTCAAAATTTTTCAAAGTTCTTCTAAAGGTCTTAGTAAATTGCTAAATAGTTAGATGAGTGCTAAGGACAAATCTGGGCTTGGGTATGGAAGATCAAATACATGAAGGTGTTTTAAGTTATGAAAATGAAGTTTTTGAAAGTGTATTTGATAGTAGGTCTAGTGATGTAGAAGATAGTCCTGTGTATGGAGGATTTGTAAAAGTTGAAGAAGCAGGCAGTTCCCCCTCCAATGACTGGTATCTACATGCTCTAAAATCTACATTATTTGGAATATATAAGTCAAATTTTACATATGGTACCAAAATAGTCTAAAACTTAGTGAATCAACTATTAATACCAGCAGTGATTCTGTCTCTTGTGAATCAAATTCTAGTGTAGAAACACTTGAATCTGTGCCTAAACCAGTTGTAAATGAACCCAAAGCTGTCAGTAAACCTAAAGTTTGGTCTGATGCTCCTATCATGAGGATATGATCAAGACAGTGATGATGAATATGGATTAAACCTTCAAAAGAACAGTAAAAAACCTAGTTTTTGCGTTTTATTAATACTGTTAAGCATGTAAAAAATCCTAGGGAAACTGCTAAAGAACAAAACACATGTTGTCCAAATCCTAAAGCTGACAAGAGAGACTGGAATGGTTTAATGTCCAAAAAGCTGGGGGTTGGGATATGGGTTTACTAGAAAGGCATGTTTTTGTATGTGGCATTTTGGTCATCTTAAAGAAGATATTTGATTTCCATGAGAAAAGAATGGCTAAACAAGTTGAATTAAACAAACTAAAGGGTAAGGGTACTGGTCAAGGGGAGAATAGACCCATGTGGAACAATGTGCAAAGATTAAATCACCAAAACAAGTTTGTTACCCCCCCAAATAGAGCAGTACTAACTAAACCTGGCAGATTTCCAGTTAATAACTGCAGACCAAAATTCCTCTAGTCAAGCAGTACAACACTAGTACTGGAAGGAAGAGTTAATACCGTTAGAACCCATATGAATGACAATAACCCAAAAATAACTTTTATAATCTCATTCACCCTATTAGAAGACCATTTTAATAGAACAACAGCACAAAAGCAAACTTTACCAATCATAAAGTAAATACTGCTGGGGACAAAACAGTTAGTGTTGTTGGGGGTAATAAAGAAACTGCTATTAAGGCCTCAGCAGGTTGTAATTAGAGATCCACAAGACATTACTGGAACAAAGTATTCAAATACAATAGTGGATCAACCTCTAGTAAAAATGTTCATGTTAAAGATCCGCTAGGCAGACCCAAGTCAGCAATGGCTTGGGTCCCTAAGAGAAACTAATTTTCTCTATTTGATGTGCAGGATGACCCACAAAAAAGCTTTAAAGAATAAAACAAAAGAATGTTGATAGTGGATGTTCCAGGGCACAATGAACTAGGAACAAGGCCTACCTCTGATTGAATATAAAAAGACTATAATGGTGGTCCTGTTTGCCTTTGAGGAAGTAAAGGTCAATAATTGGTAAAGGTAAAATAATAACTGGAAAGTTAGATTTTGAGGATGTGTACTTTGTAAAAGAACTAAAGCAATTTAATCTCTTCTCTGTGTCATAAATGTGTGACAAGAAGAACAAAGTTCTCTTCACAGACTCTGAATGTCTTGTGCTGTCTCCTGACTTTAAGTTGCCTGATGAAAATTAAGTATTACTTAGAGTCCCCAGACAAAACAATATGTATAGTTTCAACCTAGAGAACATTGTTCCTATTAGAGGTTTAGCTTGTTTGATTGCAAAGGCCACAGTTCATGAATCTAACAAATGGGATAGGAGGTTAGGTCATGTAAATTTTAAAAATTTAAACAAACTTGTGAAGGAAAACCTTGTAAGATGTTTACCTTCAAAGATTTTTCAAAATAACCACACATGTGTTGCTTGTCAGAAAGGAAAGCAACACAAGGCCTCCTATAAGACCAATGAATATTTATGAAACTTATATATCTAACTAGTGCCGTAGGGTTCCTTTTATACATCAAGGAAACCCTAATGGGCTTACAAAATGCATTAAGTGATCATGCATATCTATTCCTAATATATCTCATGCATATCACTTAAGCAGTACTATCTAGATATGCTAGCAGTACTAACTTGCTACTAACAGTACTAACAGATGTACTAGCAGTACTAACTAACTAACACTAACAGTACTAACTCAAGAAAACATAATTCCTAACACATCACTTTCTCATTTAAGACAAGACACTTTCCTGGAGAAACAAAATTAGGATGCATACCTCCAAAGATGACTACTTGATTAACTCCTTAAGATTTATCTCTACAAAAGAATTAACTCAGATCTATGGAGCTATTCTTCCTGAATGTTTGACCAGTCCAGCGATAAAGGAAAGTAAAGCTTACAAGACGTATCCTGGCTATGCTATAGGTGATGTACCTCCCAAGATTGCTAGAAAGTTCAAGAAAGCCTCTCCATCTAAGAAGGACAGTGATCTAGTTCCTGTAGATAAAGAACCTGTCACAAAAGGCAAACGAGTTAAGAGATCTGTCAAGAAGTCTACAACTAAGCCAGCAACAAGTATCGTCATCAAAGAGCCTCCAGTGGAAAAAAATCTAAAAGAAAGGAAATGGTGGATGTTAATCGCGATAAAGGAATTGAGTTGCTATCTGATGTAGCTTTGACTGAAGAATCTCATTTGAAAGAAGTAAGAAAGAAGAGCTTAAGGGACTTTCGCAAGACACATCCTAGTGGTTCTGGTACGGTTGCCAAAAAACCACCAAGAGTTGATAAAATCACACCTACTATCACAAGTGAAGGAACTGGTGATAAACCAAGGGTTCCCGATGTGCTAGAAGATGACTTCACTAAGAGTGAATATGAGTCTTGGGGTAATGATGAAGACGATAGCAACAATGAACAAGAATCAAGTGATGAAAGCAGTAAGCAGGAGAATGAAAGTGAAGAGCAAGAATCTGATTCAGAGCAAGATAAAGAATCTGAAGATGATGATCAAGAAGAGGAGGAGTTTGATCAATAAGAAGAATATAAAGATGATGAGATTAAAAGTGATGAAGAAAATAGAATGGATGATACTACCTACCAATTTGATGATGATGTAGATGCAAGATTGAAAGAACCTACTCAGACTGATAAAGAGGTTGTTTAAGGTGAGGGTGCTGATGCTAAAATGAATGACGCTTAACAAGGGAATGAAAATTTAGAGACTACTCAAGAACAAGTTGTTGATGATGCTCATGTGACAATTTCTACTGTTCCGAAGAAGACTAAAGTTCCAGTTACTAGTTCTTCTCGTTCATTCGACTTGGCATCTAAATTCCTAAATTTTTTAGATATTCCTCATGCTGATGTAGAAATTGTTTCTCCACTAGATGTTCATGTCCATCATGAAGTTCCAAGAACTTAGGCACCCACTCTTCTTACAATACCGGTTTCTGTTATCACTGAATCATCACCCGTATACACAAACATTCCTCAATCATCACAAACCTTCACTCCTCCACCAATACCGACAACACCCAATCCATCACCAACAATTGAAACTAAAAATCCTCTATCTACACTTCCTGACTTCGCATCAGTCTTTCGATTCAATGACAGAATCGCAGCATTAGAAAAGGAAGTTGCTGAAATTAAAAAGGACCCTCTACATACTCAAGTGACAACTTTAATTGATGAACATCTAGATACAAGGTTGGGAGAAACCAGACAAGAATTCATGAAATTCCTTTTAGAATCACTCACGGCAAGAATCAAAGAGCAAGTAAAAGATCAGTTGCCTCAGATTCTGCCTAAGGAAGTATCTGTCTTCGCTCCACTTGTGATCAAAACGTTGATTAAAGAATCACGTAATGAAGTAACTCTAGCAAAGGTATCTTCTCAACCACAGTCTACTTATGAGGCTGCTTCTACACTTACTGAATTTGAGTTAAAGAAGATTCTTATCGACAAAATGCAAAAAAGTGAATCATATCTAGCAGCTCCCGAACATCGAGATTGTTATAATAGTTTGAAAAAATCTTGCAATCTCGACAAAGACTTCTTCTTCTCTTATGATGTATATTCATTGAAGCGTGGCCGAACAAACAAAGATAAAGATGAAGACCCTTCCGATGGATCAGACAGAGGGTTAAAAAAGAGAAAGACAAGCAAAGATGCAGAACCAAGCACAGGTCAAAAAAATAAAGATTCAACGTCTAGCTCTTCCAAAGGCACCAAGTCTTAACCAAAACCTTCTGGAAAGTCTGTTCAATCAAAAGAACCAGTGTTCGTGGTTGCAGATTCAGACATGCCACAAGATCAAGAAAGGAATCTGGGTGATAATGATGATGAACCTAGGAAAGAGACTGCCTCTAGAGGTGACTGGTTTAAGAAACCTACACCACCTCAAGAACCCACTGATCCTGAATGGCATGTAGGCAAGACTATACAGGAAGGACCAACTCAAAATTGGTTGATGACTCTCGCAGCTTCCACTTCTACTAATAAATCGTTAAAGGACTTTGATGAATTAATGAGCACTCCAATAGACTTCTCTTCATACATATTGAATGGCCTAAAAATTGAGAATTTAACTCAAGAAATCCTGTTAGGACCAGCATTCAGACTACTCAAACGCACCCGCTCTAATTATGCTGAATTAGAATATGACTTTGAAGAATGTTACAAGGCTCTTTCAGAAAAGCTTGATTAGGAAAATCCTGAAGGCGGTGACTATCCATTTGATCTTTCCAAACCTCGTGGAAAATGTCAAAGAGTACCAGTTGAATACTTCATCAACAATGATCTCAAGTATCTACAAGGAGGAGTTTCGACTATGACATACACGACGTCTACTACCAAGACAAAGGCCGCTCAGTATGATCTACTAGGCATTGAAGACATGGTTCCAAACATATGGAGTCATGTTAAAGTTACTTATGATAAATACGCGTTATGGGGTATTTTACATTGGAGAGATCAACGCAAGTCCTTTTATGCATATGCAAGAGGCATGCAATCAAGAGGAGATGTCTATTCTACAAAATGTACTATGGCAGTCACTCATATCAAGGTAATGAGGAAACATAGATACGGGTATTTAGAAGAGATTGTAGTGAGAAGAGCTGATAAAGAATTATACAGATTCAAGGAAGGTGACTTTCTAAGACTTCGGATCAATGATATCGAGGACATGTTACTTCTTGTGGTTTAGAATTGGCTTATAAATCTTTCAAGGGATGATGTTGCTGACTTCGCAATAGCACTAAGAATGTTCACCAGAAGTCTGGTTATTCAAAGGCGAATCAAAGATCTTCAACTTGGAGTTAAAAGTTATCAAAAACTGATCAACGTCACCAAGCCTGATACTACAAGACCAGATCTCAGAAAAAGGCACTTGTACACTCCATACAAAGACCCTCAAGGATTCATTTATGTCGACGACTTCAATAGGAACAGGTTGGTGCGCTCAGACGAACTGTACAAGTTCAGTGATGGCACGTTAACCAGGCTTCTTTCTTCGCTCGATGACATTACCAAGAATATTGACATGAAGTACTTGCCAAAGAGAAGATAGAGTACATTGGAAAAGAAAAGAGCTCATTTCATGATTAAAGACATCAACAAGCTGCTAAAGGAAAGGAAAATGATGAGAAGTTTGGAGAAATTTGTTGGCGGTAGACTCTACGGAACTGACCTCAGACTACTGCAAAGAACAATATAACTTCGTCATATTGTGTTCATATCTCAAAGGTCATTTCGTATATCATAAACTTGTGAATTTGTATATATGTAGTTTAGACTTATGGTGAAAATAAGGTGTGCTCGAGTATAAAATTTTCAAGAATTTCTTAGTAAATTCAAAAAATTTCAAATTATTATACTCAGCACAGTCTTTTATACCCTCAAAAATTGAGGGGGAGCATTAAGATGTTCCTGTTAGCCTTAAAATATGTCGGCTAATATAGAATTACATTAGTATAAATAGGTAAGACTTACAGGGACCTAAAATGTCTAGTTATGATAGTTTAGAGAGTCAAGACCTATATATATCCCCTCCATACTTCCATGGAGGGGTGAGGATTCATTT
>BQNB010059555.1:0-37280 GCA_026074375.1 Tanacetum coccineum | reverse complement strand
ATGCAATACGAGCAGGAAGGTTTCAGAAAAACTAGAAAAATAAACCACACAAAGCTACTAAGGGGGGTCAGGGTAAAGGAAAAAACAAGATGGGCTACGCACCTAACAATGCGTCATTTGCTCCCAAACCTAAGACTCCTCCACCACCTAAGAAAGATAACCATGCAAAGGACGCCATTTGCCATCAATGTGGTGAAATAGGGCACTGTAGAAGGAACTGTCCCGTGTATCTCGCTGAGTTAATGAAAAAGAAGAAGTTATCTCAGGGAGCTAGCACTTTAGGTATTTTCTCCATAGAACTCTATTCTTTCCCTAGTAAATCCTGGATTTATGACACCGGTTGTGGTACTCATATTTGTATTACTACTGAGGGTCTACGGGGAAGTAAGAAGCTGAAACCAGGTGCTTTGAGTCTGTACGTGGGCGATGGTCATCGTGCAGCCATTGAAGCAATTGGAACTTATCATTTAGAGCTCCCTATTGGATTAGTTATTGTCTTGAACAATTGTCATTATGCTCCCTCTATTACTAGAGGTGTTATTTCAGTTTCGCATTTGTTTGATGATGGTTCTATTAACCGCTTTGATGAAAACAATGTTATTTCAGTTTTAAAGAATAATCTAGTTTATTTTATGGCTGTCCCACGGGATGGTATTTTTGAAATTGATATGTCTTGTTTAATACAACGATCGTTTTAGCTATGCTATTAACCAATAAAAGAGCAAAAAAATTAATTTGGATCCTCTTGCTCTCTTGTGGTAATGTCGCTTGGACACAATTTAGCCAAGAAATGATTAAGGAAGTTGACAACATGATAGGCTTCTCAGTTCTATTGAACATTCAAGGTAATTAGCGAAAGTGTGTTGCATGCTGTCTGGTAGATGGCCAGAAAAACCCTTACCTCACTCAGTGGAAAGGGCTAAAGATCTTTACTGGATAATACACAGCGATGTGATGTGTCCATTTAAGATTGTGTCCGACAAGAGGCTAGCTACTTCGTCACTTTCACTGACGCTTCATTCATTTATGGTTATGTTTACCTGCTGAAACACAAAACATGAAGTGTTTGATGAAACCTTTCTACAAAGTATTCAAAAGGAAGTAGTAAAAACCTCAATCTCGGGAAGACCTTTGAGTCACTACGTTCTGTTTGTGGAGGTGGCATATATGAGTCAAGGTTTTTGGATCATATAAAAGGAGCATGGGATTATTACTATAGCACTCCTCCACCTAACGTCACAAAACAATGGTGTGTCAGAGAGGAGAAATCGAACACTGCTAGATATGGTTCGATCCATGATGAGTCAAACTACTCTTCCAAAGAGTCTTTTGGGATTAACACAGAGAACTGTGTGCCGCATTCTCTAAACTTGGTTCTCAGATAAGAAAGTTGATAATATCACTTATGAAAATATGGCATAGGCAAGGGCCCCTAAGCTGTCTTATTAAGAGTCTGGGGTTGTAGGCATTTGGTTAAAGCGTGATACACTTACCAAACTGACAAGCTTGATCCTAGATCTTTTAGAGTGGTATCTTCGTAGGATACCCACAAAGGGATACAATGGGTTATTCTTTCTACTGACATCTGAGAACAAAGTATTTGTCGGCACGGAATGCTGAGTTCTTTGGAGAATGATCTTTTAGATTGTAAAAGCAGTGGGAAGTCTGGAAGATCTTGAACTAATTCAAGAAGATTTATAAAATCCTTTATAGGACAGACTTGCTTAATCATGAGAGGATGATCAAGAAATTAATTAACCTCACAAAGTGATATCAATCCTTTCGTAGGTCCTCAAGGACACGCAGTCCCACAGATCGATTGTGCTTATACTTCGTTGTGAGGGTACTTGAGTTAGGGGTTCTCGTAAGATCCCACTAACTAGTAAGCTGCATAGCTGGATCCTGTAATCTAGAATGGCTTGATGCGATGAATGCTGGAAATTGACAATCCATGAACGGATAGGGTTATATTCAAGGACTTAGGAGACAAAATGTGCTCGCAGCTGTAGCCTCTCAGCCCTACAGATCTCGTAATCGATTAGAGCAGAGAATTTAGAGAGTCTCAAGGAAGCAGAGTACAGCGAGAAAGATTTAAGTTGAAAGATGTACAATAAGAATTAGAAGAAAGAAACAACATTTAGTAAAGGACTTAATCCTACAGCCCAAGATAAGAGTACAATACAGTACTAACAGAACTTATAAAGATAAGAAAAGTAATGAATGCTATCTCTCATTCCCCTCTCCCCGTCTCAGGCGTCACCGCCCAGCCTACGAGACGAACCAGTACACCCGGAACTGAGACTCAGCATAGAGAGACTCCCTTATTCGTTAGGAGTTATCGAAGACTAGCTCATGTACAAGACTAGCACTGCCAAGACGAGTCATTTCCCAGACCCGCCTAGTAACGGGACACAATCGCTATTTAGATTCATACTAGTGGATACGTACAGTCATCTTTCTGCCCCTGACTTTAAATAATTAGAAAAGACTTAAGAGGAAGAAAAAAGACACACGGCATTAATTAGCTAATATTCTAGTCTGAAGTAGAGAGAAAGATCAAAAGTTAGGGGAATCAGTTCATATCAACACATAGGCACCAGCCATATAGTATTGACCTGACGGTCACAAGCGAGCGATTTTGCCAGTTCTCCAGATATTCCGAGCGAGTAGTCTTTAGGTATTTTCTCCATAGAACTCTATTCTTTCCCTAGTAAATCCTGGATTTATGACACCGGTTGTGGTACTCATATTTGTATTACTACTGAGGGTCTACGGGGAAGTAAGAAGCTGAAACCAGGTGCTTTGAGTCTGTACGTGGGCGATGGTCATCGTGCAGCCATTGAAGCAATTGGAACTTATCATTTAGAGCTCCCTATTGGATTAGTTATTGTCTTGAACAATTGTCATTATGCTCCCTCTATTACTAGAGGTTATTTCAGTTTCGCATTTGTTTGATGATGGTTCTATTAACCGCTTTGATGAAAACAATGTTATTTTAGTTTTAAAGAATAATCTAGTTTATTTTATGGCAGTCCCACGGGATGGTATTTTTGAAATTGATATGTCTTGTTCTAATACAAACGATAGTTCAATGTATGCTATTACCAATAAAAGAGCAAAAATTAATTTGGACTCTTCTCTCTTGTGGCAATGTCGTCTTGGACACATTAGCAAGAAACGCATTAAGAAGTTGCAACATGATGGACTTCTCAATTCTATTGACATCAAGTCATTAGGAAAGTGTGTTTCATGCTTGTCTAGTAAGATGGCAAGAAAACCCTACTCACATCAAGTAGAAAGGGTAAAGATCTTCTTGGACTAATACACTGATGTATGTGGCTCTTTTAGAATAGTTGTCAAGACAAAAAGCTAAAATACTTTGTCTTTTAACTGACGACTTCAGTCGTTATGGTTATTTCTTACCTGCTCGATAATAAACATGAGTGTTTGTAAAACTTTAAGGTATTTCAAAAGGGAAGTAGAAAACAACTTGGGAAAACATTTAAGTCACCTACGTTTTGATCGTAGAGGTGAATATATGAGTAAGAGTTTTTTAAACATCTAAAGGAGCATAGGATTATTGCCCATCGCACTCCTCCATACACGGCACAACACAATGGTGTGTCAGAGAGGAGAAATCAAACACTGCTAGACATGGTTCGATCTATGATGAGTCAAACTACTCTACCAAAGTCCTATTGGGATTATGCTCTTGAGACTGTTGCACGCATTCTCAATATGGTTCCAACTAAGAAGGTTGATAAGAAACCATATGAAATATGGCATGGGCAAGCTCCTAAGCTGTCTTACTTAAAAGTCTGGGGTTGTGAGGCACTTGTTAAGCTTGATACACTTACCAAACCTGAAAACTTGATCCTGGATCTTTTAAGTGTATCTTTGTAGGATAACCAAAGGAAACAATGGGATATTCTTTCTACAGCCCATCTGAGAACAAAGTATTTGTTACTCGGAATGCCGAGTTCTTTAAAAGTGATCTCATAGATCTGAAAGCAAGTGAGAGTGTGGAAGATCTTGAATTAATTCAAGAAGAAGATACAAATCCGTTTTAGTTACTAGCTTAAATTCATGAAGAGGATGGCCAAGAAATCTGAATGAACCGTCATGTGAAATCAATCCTATTCGAAAGTACACTAGGGGACCACCCCGTGTTCCAAATCGCATGTGCTTATACATCGATGCTGAGGAGCATGAGTTAGGGGATCTCGGTGAACCCGCTAACTATAAAGCTGCATTGATGGATCCTGAATTCAAGAAATGGCTTGATGCGATGATTGTGGAAATGCACTCCCCATGAAAGACAATGCTGTTGGGTCTTGGTTGAGCTTCTCCCAAAGCT
This sequence comes from Tanacetum coccineum, assembly GCA_026074375.1. NCBI lineage: Eukaryota > Viridiplantae > Streptophyta > Magnoliopsida > Asterales > Asteraceae > Tanacetum > Tanacetum coccineum. The sequence continues at coordinate 32,923 of BQNB010059555.1, read as the reverse complement.
TAGACATCGTTGTAGCAAGTGGCTCTTCAAGAAAAAGACTAACATAGATGGTGCAGTATACGTCTTTAAAGCTCATCTTGTAGCAAAGGGCTTCACTCAAACCTACGGGGTTGATTATGAAGAAACCTTTTCTCATGTTGCAGACATTAGAGCTATAAGGATTCTCATAGCTATAGCTGCGTACCATGACTATGAGATATGGCAAATGGATGTCAAAACCGCCTTCCTTAATGGACATCTTTTCGAAGAAGTCTATATGGAGCAACCTGAGGGTTTTGTGAATCCAAAATATCCTAACCATGTATGCAAGCTCAAGCGTTCTATTTATGGACTTAAGCAAGCATCTAGGCAATGGAATAAGCGATTTGATGATGAAATCAAGAAGTTTGGTTTCACTAAAAATCCTGATGAGCCATGTGTATACCAAAAAGCTAGTGGGAGTTATGTCGTTATCCTAATTCTATATGTCGATGACATATTACTCATGGGAAACAACATTCCAATGTTACAAGATGTAAAATCATATCTTGGAAGAAGTTTTGCTATGAAAGATTTAGGGGATGCTGCAAATATTCTTGGAATAAAGATTTATCGTGATAGGTCAAAGCGGTTAATTGGTTTATGTCAAAGTGCTTACATTGAGAAAATCTTGAAAAGATATTATATGGAAAATTCCAAACGTGGAACGATCCAAATGAAAGAAAAGCTTAAATTGAGTAAGTCACAAGGTGCTTCAACACCTGCTGAGAAACAGCGCATGTAAAATGTTCCCTACGCTTCGGCTATAGGATCAATTATGTATGCTGTGAGATGTACTCGTCCTAATGTTGCGTTCGCACAAAACATAACAAGCTAATTTCAACAGAATCCAGGTGAAGAGCACTGGACTACTGTTAAAAATATTCTTAAGTATCTTCGCAATACTAAGGATATGTTTTTTATATATGGAGGTAATATGGAACGAGAGCTCAGAGTTTCTTGCTACATTGATGCTGGATATCTGACGGATGCTGACGATCTAAAGTCGCAGGCTGAATATGTGTTCGTTTTAAATGGAGGTGCTGTTAACTGGAAAAGTACAAAACAAAGTATTTTTGCAACCTCATCTACAGATGCTGAATATATCGCTGCTTTTGATGCATCCAAGGAGGCTGTATGGATTCGTAAATTCATTTCTGGGCTTGGTATTGTTCCCATAATTAAAGAACCTATAAGTATGTATTGTGATAATACTAGAGCCACGGCTATAGCGAAAGATGATGGAGTCACTAAAGGTGCAAGACATTTTTGCGCAAAAGTTCACTATCTTCGCGAGACCATTAAATTAGGTGATGTAAAGATAGAAAAAGTTGACACAGATGATAACTTAGCTGATCCTTTCACAAAGGCCTTAGCGTTTCCTAAGCATTATGATTTAACTAGGAATATCGGATTATTGCCAGCTAGTAGTTTCATGTAACTCTGTGTTTTGATTAGTATTTGGATAATTTGGAATTGTAAGACAGTTTTATTTTCTGATGAATAAAGATACTTGGGATTTGTTTTCATTCATATAACAACTATAATTCCATATTTGCATGTTTAATCCATGAATGACTTGTTATTCTAAAAATGTCCATTGTCGGTTAACAATATGGGAATATTGTTATGTAAGGCAAATGTGACTGTTGGTTATATTCCATGAATATATGGATTGTTCCCGCCAAACTCATATGTATTCACAAGGGATGCATACTGGATACCCCAACCTTCGAACATTTACTTTTAGATCCATATCATGAGTAAAATGTCGAAAATGGTTTAAAATTATCCTTAGACTTGAGATGCAAGCAAGTTTTGTATGTGTGGATATCACTTTGTGATTATAGCCAAACGATGTCCTGAAACATGGTAGTTATAAAAGCTATTTTTTGAAGTTTATGTAAAGAAGCATTCACAACACTTGTAGTCAACAAAGGATTTGTTCCTCCACTTGATATGTGCAGAAAGATACCATTGGGCCCTCTCTAGATTTAATCAGATAAATGAATGGCCGTTCCCAAAGGGTAATGCAAGATGATTCTTGGTTACATTTGGTATATCTGAATTATTTCTATAACGAGAAACATAATATTAAACTATATGGAATGACTTAGGATCCATATCCATGGTTTAACGGTATCTGTAACCAAAGAATGATTATAAAGCAAGAAATTTATAACCATTAAATAACTGAGATGATTTCTGAAACTCTTATCTCATAATATTCCTAATGTAAAAATAATTGTGTGGGTTGCTAGACTTTGCCAATTATAGGTATAAGTGTTAGGTGCTACTCTAACTCCCAAGTGGGAGCTGTTGGTTTATGGTAGTCGGGTAGCACGTATACGTTACGAATATGTGAGCCTATTAGGGGCACACACATTAATACACGGAGAATATGTTCTACACTTCACAAACGTTATTAGTACAAACCACAAGAACTAAACCGAATTAAGACATATACTTGTGATGTTTTAAGAGCTGGAATTCGATTAGTATATTCCAAAAGGATTCAAGAATTCGGTTTGGATAAATGGAAAAAGGAAAAGATGTGTTATGATTAGAATAGGACTTGTTTCCTAGTTTATCATGAATAGGATCCAAGGGCTATATATACCCTTGATATCTAATTCATTAGACGGGGGTATGAGTTGTGGTTGGCTTATGTGCTAACAGCCGGGGGGAGGTATGAGTTGGGTGGGTTTATATCACTGAAAAGGGTGCGTTTTGGTTCCGGGTCAGCCGCACCAAAACAGCCACCACGAGGTGCGTTGGATGCGTTGGGTTTGTTTAAGCAAGACAAAGGTGCGTTTGGCAGCCCACAACACCGCACAAGGGTGCGTTGGCTGTCAACAGCCGGGGGAGGGGGGGGTGTGCGTCGGGTTGGGTTTTCAACCGGTAAAGGGTGCGTTGGTTTTGTGTTCACAACAGCCGCATAGGGCGTGTTGTGTAGGGTCATAGCAAAATGGGGTGTTTGTTTCGGTGGTAGAACACCACCGACGAAGGGGTGTTTGTTTGGTTCGTGGGGTTTATTGACACACGAAATGGGTGCGTATGGTTTATAGCTAAAGGGGGTGTCGTCATGGCTGTCAAAACTGCCGGGGAAGGTTGGGTTATCGGGTTTGGTATAGATGATTACGTGTGTTTGTTGGGGTTTGGGACTAGGGACCGCCGTGGGCGTTGATCGGTTGGTATTTGTTTGGCTGTCGAAAAGCCGGGACAGCCGAGGGGCTGTCGGGCTGGGTTTAACAACTAGGGGGTTTGTTTGTTTGGGTCTATTAACACAAAAGGGTGTGTTTGGTTTAGACAGAAACGCACAAGGGTGCGTTTGGCTGTCAAACTTGCAAAGGGTTGCATTTGGGCTAGTTTTCCACCCCAAGAAGTGCGTTGGCTTAACCGCCACGCACAAAGGGTGCGTTTGGCTGGTCCATCAGCCGGGGTGCGTTTATGCTGTTTTGATCTGTGCTGGTTTAGTTGTGTCACCAAAATAAAGTGAGTTTAATTAACGCGAAAATATATAAATTGGTTTCATGCTTATCGAGTATTATTATAAATGTGATGAAAAAAAATATTTACTTTTGGGGTCTGGTGCGGGTCGAAGTATAATACATATAAATATTTAAAACGGGACCTAGATGTTAATGAATATAAGTGATATTGGATGATATCTGAAGAGAGTTGAACCAAAAATGGACATTTCTCACTCTTTTATACCGAATAATAAATATCAAAAATCGAAACATAAGATTCGGGAATCGAGATGTTGATAAATTATATTTTGATTTACAAAATATAACAAATTATAATTATACGGATGTTTTGATATAAAACGGGACTTTTAAGTTCAAATAACGAAGAAACTGGATCGAAATCGGAATATACACTTTAATAGAAAATAAGTTATTTTTAATATATTAAATCTGACATATCTATTAATTAAACGATTCGAGCACTTTCGAGCCCGTTTCAGCCTTCCGGCGAAACACGAAAGTTGTTCGTAATGACGTTTTACTTTGCCGCGAGGCTTATCAGCTTTAGAAATGGAGATAAGTTAGAATTGGACGAAAAATAGTATATATCCATAAAATATACTCTGGGTTAAGGTTTAAAGACGCGCAAGTGGATTTTCTCATCACATGTATATATGACTGCATACATATAAAAATATGTATGATTTTGTGGTAACGATGTACGCATCGTTGATCGTATTTAATACGTGTATTATAATCGAACGACATAATTATAGGTCGTAGTCGAGATCGTTGCAGATTCAGTTGTGATTTAATTGGATTAATTGATCGTGGTCTTTAATCAATGTGAGTTCATAGCCTCGCTTTTCAATCTTTTGAATGTTTTATAACCCGCGAGGGGGATACATGCTTGTCTACAAAATCTTATATTTGGTTATCTTATAAACAATGTGATTGTTTTAAAGGATTTTGTGAGTTTATAGCCCCATGTTTTACTGGTTTTACATATATTTGGGGTGAGAACATGCTTGTTGACAAATGCATTTACAGGATTGTTTACAAATTGGTTTACATACTTATTTGCATAGCTCGCTATGGGATACATTATTTGACTTCATTTTTGGTCACAAATGCATACTTTACATTTGAAATGATTACAGATTAGCTTAGGCTGATTGAACTGATAACAATTACATTACTGCCCGGGTGTTCTTGGAGGGGACACCGGTAACGGGAAGAGTATACTTATTCGCACTTATTTGTTCCCTGCCCAAATATATTTTAGGGTAAATACAATGTCTACGTCACAGCTGGTCTTGAACTGTAAATCACTTGGAGGTCGCGTTGAGCGCCGTATAATGTTATCGAAAATAGATCTATTTCGGAGGTGGTCCCTGTTCGGGTGATTAGCATCACTTGGTAATACGAACATTATTAGATCTTTCGGGATTGACAACCCACGTTCGGTGTGATAGCTACACCAGGTAAAAAACGTTATAAACATGTCGGTCATGGTTGGGGACTACAGGGCTTCCACGACACATACATACTGGAACATTTTTGTGGAAATTACACCTCGTAATGCATTCATTTATAAATCTTTGGGATATGATTGGACTTTTGGCGGACATATAATGTGTCTCATGCATTCTTTATAAATCCATTGGGATTTTTACATAGTATGTGTCTATACAGCTGGTTTACATTCATATTTAAACTAATCTATGAATCACCATCTTTTTAATTTGTTGACACTTTTTAAGCAGGTTTTTCTCAGGTGATTTGATGTTGGACTATTTGAGTGCGTTGGAGTATTTACATTCAGCTTTTCATTGTGATGCTTATTATGGGACAAATTGTATTATTAAATTCGATTTTTATTGAATCAACAAATGTTATTATTCAAAACGACACTAGAGTGTTCTCTTGTATCTATTGCTGTGTATTACGAAGTAACACCCCATTTGGTATTCCGCTGCGTTGTAAGTGATTTTTGGGGGTGTTACAGATTGGTATCAGAGCAATGGTTATAGAGAACTAGGTTGCATATTTTACCCTAGACTATAACCGTTTTCACAAATAATTGCATCACAACAAACATTTTCAAAGTGCATACTCACTACTTGCTTATGTGCTTTCATTACGTGCTGCATTGAGTGCTTACGTGGCATACATATATATAATATATATATGCTTGCATTCCTTTCGCGTATATCGTACGCTTATTTATATAAGAGTTATTTATATAAATACCGGAGCGTTTCTTAAGACATTGTGAGTTGCACAATGGTCTCAATTATACCTCAGACATTGTAAGTTAAACAATGGTCTCTAACAATATTATTTTCTTCATAGCATTATACTATATCGTATTACGCGAAAGCCGTTATAATTTTGTTACATGGAATTAAGTATGAATTTAAGTATTACAAGTCTTGTATAGGCGGGACTTGTAATATGAGGATTGATATGATAATTGCTATGTTAACAAAGCCCGTCACAGTTCTGTTTACACGGGATTGTGTACGAATCTAAATATTAGCATAGTTCTGTATAGGCTGCGGACTTGTTAAAAGGAGGTCGATTTGGTACATCCACTATACTGATTTGTTTATAGAGATCTTTACCTGTATTTTACTCTAACGTAGTATCTCTTTATTTTCTTGAACTTTATGTGGATCTCGCCTGGCATTTTTTACTCCCAGGCTTTTAAAAGACGTGTTTTTAAATACTCGGTCCAATACTCAGTAGAGCACTCATGCATCGGTAGTGTCAAGACTACTTGACAGGTTATGAGAGTACGCGTATATTGCACCCGGGAATTATTAAGTAGGAATGATTTATAAATCGTGTTATTTTTTAAAGATATATTACTTGACTTCATTTTTGGTCAGAAATACATACTTTACTTTTGAAATGATTACAGATTAGCTTAAACGGATTGAACGGATAACTACAAGTAAATGCCCGGGTGTTCTTGGAGGGGACACCTGCGAGGGGTACATATTCATTACTGCCCGGTTGTTCTTGGAGGGGACACCTACGATGGGTACATAGTGCATCGGTTTCATGAACTTAGAGTAATCGTAATCACTCATTGGGCAATACATACTTGAAACATTTCGTGATAGTTTTAATTATCATGCATACTTTGAATAATTGCGGTCCAACTTTCATACGTATAATTTTTGACAACAATTATAAGGATTGAAATGGTCATGCATACTTTATAAATCTTTTGATTTCAACGTTTATACTTACAAAAATGTATGAACTCACCAACTTTATGTTGACACTTTAAGCATGTTTTTCTCAGGTGAATTAGATGCTTGGCCTACTTGATGTGCATTGGAGTCTAAATTGACAAGGTTTCATTCATGGATTTCTACTTGCATACAAATTGTCGAATCTTGTTGTATTGCTTTCAAGCTTTTCATTGTGATTCAATTATGGGACAAATGTTATATCAATTTCAAGAAAATCATCGAGATTACTTTTCAAACGACACCTTTAGAGGTCGTTCTCTTGTATCTTGTGCTATTGTATTATGAAGTAACACCCCCTGACATATTTCTGCTGCGACACATTTTTGAGGGTGTTACATATTGGTATCAAAGCACTGGTTATAGAGAACTAGGTTGCATACTTTACCCTACTTGCTTACATTACTTGTTACATTAAGGGCTTACATGACATACATATATATAATATATATGCTTGCATCCCTTTTGCGTATATCGGACGTTTATTTATATAAGAGTTATTTATATAAATACCAAAACATTTTTTAAGACATTGTAAGTTGCACAATGCTCATATTTTACTTTTTTTTGACATTGTGAGTTGCACAATGGTCTCACTTCGGTCTCAGACATTGTAAGTTAAACATCCTTCTTTTTGACGAACAATATCGGAGCTCCCCAAGGTGTGGTACTCGGTCTTACAATCCTTTTGAGTATACGACATACTATGCCAGAGACGGTCAACTCTCTTTCTCTCAACACATAACATGCCTCTGAGTCTTAATTTATCCCGCTCCAACATACCAATCCTATCAAACAACTCTGCTTACTAGCTACTATCGATGCATATCCATCACTCCTATTGCTTCGGATCGTTAAGGTTTCATCACCTAAAGGTATACGAACAATCTTTTTATCACGAATTGTAACATCCGAGAATTTTCGAATTTAGTATGACGATGTCAATCTTTGACTTTTAGGGTCTGGCTTGACTTATAAGAACGATCATCTAAATCACGTTTTCACGACTCGGACTCTAAAGCAATTTGATGTGGAATGACATTCCTGACAACTTTTTAGTTTCGCCCGAGACCTGGAAACGAGCCGAAAAGGGCTAAAACAGTACCGCAAACATTATTCGAACAATATACAACGCGGACACACAAAAACAATTAAATTTGTTTTTAGTTATCAGTATTTATTTAATAAAAATATTAAATAAATTATTCATCATTTTTAATTAAAAGCGTTTTTGAAAACGCGACTATTCGAGTTGAAATCCATTTTATTTCGGACGGAGCGAAACCGGTTCATAAATTGAATAACAGATATTTTATTTAATGTTATAAAATATTTGTGAAATATTATCAAATAAATACTCATTTTTATCAGAAAAATGATTATAAAAACAATGGCGCAAGTTTCGAGAGTTGAATCGTCCGTTAAGTCGCTCAAATGAGTCCCGAACCATTCTTATAAAAACTATACCAAATAAGTTACACATTTGGTCCCTCAACTATTATAACTTGTCACTTTAGTTTTATATATATATAAAACTTATACATTTAACTTCATTTCCATCTAAACATATACACACACATATACTAGTCTCTCTCCTCTCCCCTCCAATCCTCAACCACCACCGCCGGCCACCCCATGCCCGCTGCCAGCCACAAGTCAGCCGGCAAGCCCGGAAAAACTGTTTCCGGCGGACTTTTTATTCCGCAAACACCAAAAACAAACTTCTCGTGGGGCGGGATCTATACATCCCACACCCACTCCCTGACACTCTGTCCTCACCACCAGCACCCGACGCCACCACAATTGCCACGACAGCCACAACCCACGATGATGTTTGTTTGTGTTCGGTGGTTAAACACCACCGAGGGTGGTTTGTGTTCGGATGGTTTAAACACACCCACAAGGGGTGTTGTTTTCGGTGACAGCCACCACGCACCACCGCCGCACCATCGTCATCATCACCACTGCCACCTTACTCCCACCGTCACCATCATCATACCCCGCTGCCATTTCACCTATAACCACCACTGCTAACACCACCGCGACATCAACACCACCCACGCCACCACCACAGCACCTCCAGGGGTGCGCTACTGGTAGGGGTTTCGCACCAAAGAGGGTGCGTTGGGTTATGGCAGGCAGGGGGGGGAGAGGGGCAGCGTGTGGTTGGTCTCGGGGGTCGGGATAACAGCCGGGGGGGGGGGGGGTATGAGTTGTGGTTGGCTTATGTGCTAACAGCCGGGGGGAGGTATGAGTTGGGTGGGTTTATATCACTGAAAAGGGTGCGTTTTGGTTCCGGGTCAGCCGCACCAAAACAGCCACCACGAGGTGCGTTGGATGCGTTGGGTTTGTTTAAGCAAGACAAAGGTGCGTTTGGCAGCCCACAACACCGCACAAGGGTGCGTTGGCTGTCAACAGCCGGGGGAGGGGGGGGGGGGTGCGTCGGGTTGGGTTTTCAACCGGTAAAGGGTGCGTTGGTTTTGTGTTCACAACAGCCGCATAGGGCGTGTTGTGTAGGGTCATAGCAAAATGGGGTGTTTGTTTCGGTGGTAGAACACCACCGACGAAGGGGTGTTTGTTTGGTTCGTGGGGTTTATTGACACACGAAATGGGTGCGTATGGTTTATAGCTAAAGGGGGTGTGTAGTTCATGGCTGTCAAAAAATGCCGGGGAAGGTTGGGTTTTCGGGTCAGGCAGCCCACACAAGGGTGGTGGTTGCTGTGAACGCATAAGGTAGCATTGGTTTATGTAAGAAATCATTAGGGTTTTTGGCTGCGAAAACAGCCACTGGGGGACTGTTGGGTATGATGTCTGGGTTTCGTTTGGTTTTTTTGTAACTTTTTTGTAACAAGGGGAAACGGGTGCGTTTGAGTGCGTTGTCAACGAAATAACGTGAGTTTTGTTAGCGAAATATATATTATATTGTTTCATTTATTTGATATATATATAATGTGATGAAAAATTATTAAATTGCAGCGGTCTAAGTAAAATACGATTTGAATATTGAAACGAGGAATGATATTAATGTAAAGTGATATTGGATTGTATATCTGAGTCGAGAGTTGGACCAAAAATGGCATTTACACCTTTATATACCGAATAAGAATATCAAAAAAATCGAAACTAAATTCGGGAATCGAGATGTTGATAAATTATGTATTTTGATTTACTCAAATATAGAACATATTTTAATTTTCAGGTTGTTTTGATATAGACGGGACTTTTAAGTTCGATTAACGAAGAAACTGGATCGAATCGGAAATTATACACTGGTAGTTATTAAAATGGTTATTTTTAATGAATTATTAAATATGTAACTGATTTTTTAATTATTTGATTTGATCACTTTCGAGTGTTTTCAGCCTCCGGGACGAAAACACGAAACGTTTGTTCGTAATGGCATTTTACTTTTGCCGCGAGGCTTAATCAGCTTTAGAAATTGAGATAAGGTTAGGATTGACGAAAAATTTGTAATATTTTATCCATATAAATATACTCAGGGTTATGGTTTAAAGACGCGCAGTGGATTTCCTCATCACATGTATATATGACTGGCATACATATAAATATGTATGATCCGTGGTAACGATGTAAGCATCGTTTGATCGTATTTAATACGTGTATTATAAGTCGAAACGACTTAATTATAGGTCTTAGTTTATGGTCGAGATCGTTGCAGATTCTTTTTTTTTTTTCTCTTTATGTACTTAGAATAGTGTTTAGTGTGATTAATTGGATTAAAATTGATCGTGGTCTTTTAATCAATGTGAGTTCATTCATGCCATGCTTTATCAATATTTTGAATGTTTTTTTATTTTATAAACCAGCGAGGGGGATACATGTCTTGTCTAACCAAATCCTTATACTTGGTTATTTAAACAATGTGATTGTTTAAAGGATTTTGTGAGTTTATAACCCATGTTTTTACTGGTTTTCAACTTATATTTGCGGGTGAGAAAGAACTGTTTGTTTACAAATGCATTTACAGATTGTTTACAAATTGGTTTTACATACTTTTTTGCATAGTAGCTATGGTTACATTTTTTTGACTTCATTTTTGTACATATTGCTACTTTACATTTGAAATGATTTCGGAATTAGTTAAGGCTGATTGAATGTCTGGATAAACAATTACATTAGCTGCGGTGTTCTTGGTGGGGGACACGGGTAACGGGAGTTATACTTATACGTTTATTTGTTATCCCTGCCCAAATTAGGGTACGTACAAGTCTAAGTCCCAGCGTCATGAACTGTTAAATCACTTGGAGGGTGAGCGCGAATGTTATGAAAATAGATTATTCCGATGTGGATAATATGTTGGGTGATTTGCGATCCCTTGGTTTAAACGAACTAAATTATTGATATATTGGGATTGAAACCCCCGTTCTGGGTGATTAAAACTACACCCCCCCCCAGGTAACCGAACGGGCTATACATGATCGGTATCATTGTTGGGGATTCAGGGGCCCCCGAAACAACATACTTGGAACATTTTGGTGACATTATATTTGTCATGCATTCTTTATAAAATCTTTGGGATAAGATTTGGTACTTATGGTGATATAAAATGTGTTACGCTATTTCTTTATAAATCTTTGGGATTTTTTCATAGTACTGTGATATACAGTGGTATTACATTTATATTTAAAACTAATCTATGAACTCCACCCAACTTTTAATGTTGACACTTTGTATACCTATGCATTGTTTTTCTCAGCTTGTGGAGTTTGATTGTACTCTTGAGACCTTTGATGTGCTATTGGAGACTTATACATCAAGCTTTTCATTGTGATGCAAATTATTTTTTTTGTTATTTATTTAGGACAAATGTTATATTTAAATTCAGAGTCTTTCATTACGATATTAAGACAAATTGTTATTTATTCAAACGATATCACATACGTAGGTACGTTTATTGTATCAATTGCTGTGTAATACGAAAATCCATAAGTAAAACAACCCCGATTGGTATTCGCTGACGACTTTGTTCAGTTGATTTTTTGGGGCACGGGTTAATGAGTTATGTTTATCAGAGAGAAGACATGTGTTTATAGAGATACTAGGGTTGCATCATTTTCTATACCTTAGACTATAACGTTTTCACAAAATAATTGATCACATACAAACATTTTCAATGTGCTTACAGATACTTGCTTATGTGCTTTCATTACGTGCTGCATTGAATGCTTACGTGGCATACATAATATGTATATTTTTATGCTTGTTTCTTTCGCGTATATCGTTACGATTTTTTATATAGACGTTTTTATATAAAATACGGAGCGTTTCTTAAGACCAAATGTGAGTTGCACAATGGTCTCAATTATATGTCAGACATTCTGTGTCGTTTAGTCCACACAATGGTTCTCATCTTTGATTCTCACTGTATTCTGTTAACGTTTGAAGAACCACATAGGTCTCTAAAATATTATTTTTCTTCATAACTTTTATATAATATCGTATTACGCGAAGGCCTGTTATAATTCTGTTTTACATGGAATGTGTATGAATCTAAAATATTGGCAAGTTTGTATAGGCGGGGGGGACTTTGTAATAGTACGGATCGATATGGTTATACTTATACTGATTTGTTTAAGAGATATTTACCTTATGTACTCTATCGAGTACTCTTTAATTATCTTGAACTTTTTTTGATTCTCGCTTGGCAGTTTTTACTTCCAGCTTCTAAGACGAGAATTGTGTTTTTAAATCACTCGTCCCGATGGCATCAGTAGAAAAATGCACCGTAATGTCAACTATCCTTGAAGGTTATGAGAGTACGCGTATTGCTCACCTGGGGAATTTTGTTAAGTAGGATGATTTATAATTATTTATTTAAAAGGTTTGGGACGCCTCTTCAGTTTATTAAATAAATTATAAATCATCGAACTATAAGTTATCATTTCGTACTTACATAAATTTGGTACGCTTACTTTATGTAAATAAGAAATTATAAAATGAGTGGGCTTAATGGTATCCTGATATGACAGAGTTATATACTGAAATCGATTAATCACTCAGAGACTCCAGTTCAAAAATGTTTCCGGAGTGATCAATGTGTCTTGCAAATCACGCTAAATAATCTTAAGGCCTAATTTGGAGCTACCATTCTATCTATTCTTTTAGTTATTACATATGACATTGCAATCCTAGCACTCACGATGTCTGTGGAGTGTCAGACTGAGCCCCCCCCTCGCCCTCCATATCCCGTCATCATTTGTTTATATTGACGTTGTGGTCGCTAAAGTTGGGTCCTGGAAGCGGTCCTGACTGATACAACTTGAATCAATCCCATAAGAAATGCTAGCTCCCCTTTTAAAGAGAAAATACTACCTCATACGACCAGAAACAGATAGTGGCCTATCATTTCGGGCAACGTGATTAGTAAGAAGCTACGTATTAGGTCTAGCGATACATCCCTAGTTACTGCAAGATACTTTGCATAAAGTAGTTAGAGCTGTTGATTGAGGGGAGAGTGCTAACGGTTTGGGTGAATTGTATTATTGATGAAATGGGGAGTTTTTTTTTGTGTTTTAACCTTTGGAATGTGTTTTGTCTTGATTTTTCTTACTTGTTAAGCCTTTTTTAGGGTTAAAACTAAGGTTAGTAAATCTAGTTAAGTTAGATATAGGGTCTAGAAGTTAAAGAAAAATATCCCTAAAAAGATATTTATAGTATATACATATCTAATAAATCTCTCTATAAATATCTATAAATTTCGTTATAAATATCTAATAGTCTTACTCAGCGTGATAAATATCTTGTTATATTAAACGCACAGCTATTGGGAACCAAGGTTGAGGAACAAGATTGACACGGCTCATAAAATTAGTTTTTATGCATCATAATGATGATAATGGAAAGTCACATTGTCGTTAAATTTTTACAATGCTCGTAAGTACGATTAACGAAAAAACGCGAGGACAAACCGTTGACTCGCTGAAAGAATTGCGGGTAAAACAGAGACATCCATTATAGTGGTCTGACGTTAGCGCGATAGGTCTCGACAGATCGAGATGCACGGATAACATGTGGTTGCATTGTTAATATCAATCATAAATATCTGTGGGACGTTTTTTTCTAAAATACTCTACCTTGATGGATTATATATTCCTGTGTTCAACTTAGCCAAACTTTTGGTAGGTTAAGTGTAACGTGCCGAAAATCATCTAACCGCACGGGCCTGAAGAAAGTATTCATCGTTTGTTAGAAACGTTTATCAGATTTTAATCCTTTTCTCGGTCACTACAATCGGATAATCACAAATTGTAACTCCGGGACGAGATTTCTTTAAGGGGTGGTACTGTAACATCCAGAGAATTTTCGATATTTAGAAAGGCGATGTCAATCTTGATTTTGGGTCTGGCTTTGATCTATAAGAACGATCAGATCTAAATCACGTTTTCACGCTCGGACTCTCTAAGGCAATTTGACGTGAATGACATTCCTGCAACTTTTAGTTTTGCCTGAGACCCTGGAAAACGAGCCGAAAAGGGCTAAACACACCGCCAAAACTTTATTTCGAACAATATACAAACGCGGTCACACAAACAATTAAATTTGTTTTTCAATTATCAGTATTTATTTAATAATAATATTAACTAAATGATTTTATCATTTTTTTATTAAAAAGGTTTTTGAAAACGCGTACTATTCGATTTGAATTCATTTTTTATTTCGGACGGTGAGCGAAACCGGTTCACAAATGAATAAACAGATATTATTATTTATGTTTTAAAATATTTCTGAAATATTATCAAAAAATATCATTCTTTATCAGAAAACTGATTATAAAAACAATGACGCAAGTTTCGAGAGTTGTATCGGTAGCGTTTATTCCGTTAGGTCGCTCAAACGAGTCCCGAACCGTTCTTACCAAAACTATGATAAAGAAATTACACTTTGGACCCTAAACTATTGCAACTTATCACTTTTGATTAAAGTTTTAATATATATATAAAATTTTATATATTTATTTCATTATATACAAAAATAATACACACACACTCTTCAAGTTTCTCTCTCTCCCCCATGATCTCCGGCTGCCGGCCGGCCACCGCCGCCGCCGTCGCGCCACCGCCGGAAAAGTTTCCGGCGGGATTTTTCCGGCAAGACCAAAAAGACTCCCCACAACCCGATGTACTCGATCCCCACTACCACTCTCTCTCACGCGCCATTTTTCCCCTCCCTCTCTCCAACCGCCGCTGCTACACCACAAAACCACCACCTCCACCCCGCTGCCACCATTGTACAACCACACCAGAGAGGTGCGGTTAGTTTTCTCGAGCACCCCAAAAAGGGTGCGTTGGTTTTACAGTTCACCCACGAAGGTGCGTCTGGTCCGGGTTTAAAGAAGCACCAGGGGTGCGTTTTGGTTGTACTAGCCACGAAAAAGGGACGTTCGAGCGGGGTTATAAAAGCAAAAGGGGTGCTTGTTTGTTCGGTGCGAATAGGGTACGTTGGTTTGGGTTTCGCAGTCCAACTTAGGTTTGTCCCTTTTTCGCGTCGGAGTTGGTTGGTGAAACGCGCATCATCATAAAACCACCATCATCATCACCACAGCCGCAGCCCGGGGTGCGCTTTGGGCTCGACAGAAAAACCAACCAGGGTGTTTGGTTTGGTTTATAAAGAAAAAAGGTGTGGGTGGGTTCGGGTTATGGTCATAAAAACGAAGGGGTGTTCGGGTTGGTGGTAACACCACCGAGTGCGTCGGGTTGGGTTGTGGTGACAGCCGGTTATAAAACCCGCGAGAAGGGGGCGTTTGGTTTGCAACAAAAGGGTGCGGTTGGCTGTTATAAACACCAAGGGGGTGTTGGTTTGTTGGTTGGGTCGGGTTGACAGCCGGGGTGGGGGTGTGCGTCGGGTTGGGTTTAACAACCTAGGGATGTTTGGTTAGTTATAAGTGAAAAGGGTGCGTTTGGGATGGCTGCTCCACAGCCAAGGGTGCGTCTGTTGGGTGGCAGCAAGAAAGACACGAGGAGTGGGTTTGGTTCGGGCTGTTGGAACAGCGGGTCGGGTTGTCGGGTTTGACAGCCCCACCTAGGGCGTGTTCGGGTTGAGTTGACAACCACAAGGGTGCGGTTGGTTGGCTGCCAAACAGCCCTTGGCGGGGGGTGTGTGAGACTGTCAAAACTGCCGGGATGGGTGGGTTTGTTTGGTTAAAAATCGCACAAGGTGCGTTTGGTTGTAACAGCCAACGCCTAGGGGTGCGTTTGGCTGTTATAAATACAAAAAGGGCGTGTTTGGTTTGGTTGGCAAAACAGCCGAGGAGGGCTGTTGGGTTTGGCTGCGAAAGCCGGGGTGCGTGCGTTTGAGTGTGTTGACACCGAAATAAAGTGAGTTTAAGTTAACGCGAAAATATATTAAATTGTTTCATTTAATTGATATATATATAATGTGATGAAAAATATTAAATTGCGCGGTCTAAGTAAAATACGATATGAATATTGAAACGAGACTGATATTAATGTATAAGTGATATTGGATATATCTGAGACGAGAGTTGGACCAAAAATGGACATTTACACCTTTTATACCGAATAATAAATATCAAAAATCGAAACATAAGATTCGGGAATCGAGATGTTGATAAATTATATTTTGATTTACAAAATATAACAAATTATAATTATACGGATGTTTTGATATAAAACGGGACTTTTAAGTTCAAATAACGAAGAAACTGGATCGAAATCGGAATATACACTTTAATAGAAAATAAGTTATTTTTAATATATTAAATCTGACATATCTATTAATTAAACGATTCGAGCACTTTCGAGCCCGTTTCAGCCTTCCGGCGAAACACGAAAGTTGTTCGTAATGGCATTTTACTTTGCCGCGAGGCTTATCAGCTTTAGAAATTGAGATAAGTTATATTGGACAGAAAATAGTATATATTCAAAATATACTCAGGGTTAAGGGTTAAAGACGCGCAAGTAGATTTCTCATCACATGTATATATGACTGCATACATATAAAAATATGTATGATTTCGTGGTAACGATGTACGCATCGTTGATCGTATTTAGTACGTGTATTATAATCGAACGACATAATTATAGGTCGTGGTCGAGATCGTGCAGGATTCGTTGTGATTTAATTGGATTAAATGATCGTGGTCTTTTAATCATTGTGGAGTTCATAGCCTCGCTTTTCAATCTTTTGAATGTTTTATAACCCGCGAGGGGGATACATGCTTGTCTACAAATCCTTATACTTGGTTATCTTATAACAATGTGATTGTTTTAAAGGATTTTGTGAGTTTATAGCCCCATGTTTTACTGGTTTTACATATATTTGGGGTGAGAACATGCTTGTTTACAAATGCATTTACAGGATTGTTTACAAATTGGTTTACATACTTATTTGCATAGTTCGCTAGGGAATACATTATTTGACTTCATTTTTGTCACAAATGCATACTTTACATTTGAAATGATTTCGGATTAGCTAAGGCTGATCGAACTGATAACAATTACATTACTGCCCGGGTGTTCTTGGAGGGGACACCGGTAACGGGAGTGTACATATACGCATTATTTGTTTATCCTCTGCCAAATTGGGTACATACAGTCTACGTCACAGCGTATGAACTGTAAAATCACTTGGAGGGTGAGCGCGAATGTTTATGAATAGATCCTATTCGGATGTGGATCCCTGTTCGGTGAATAGCTGATCACTTGGTGTAAACGGAACATAATAGATCTATTCGGGACGTGACAACCCCCGTGTCGCAGGAGGTGATTAACTACACCAGGGTAAACGAAACGTTATAAAACATGTCGGTCATTGTTGGGGATTACAGGGGCCCCCCCGACACATACATACTTGGAACATTTTGGTGACATTACATTTGTCATACATTCTTAAATAAAATCTTTGGGATAAGATTTGGTACTTATGGTGATATAAAATGTGTTATGCATTCTTTATAAATCTTTGGGATTTTTACATAGTACTGTGATATACAGTGGATTACATTCATATTTAAACTAATCTATGAACTCACCAACTTTAATGTTGACACTTGTAAGCATGTTTTTCTCAGGTGGATTAGATGCTTGGACTATTTGATGTGCATTGGAGTCTTTACATTCAAGCTTTTCATAGTGATGCAAATTATGGGACAAATGTATTATTAAATTCAGATTTTTATTGAATTAACAAATGTTATTATTCAAACGACACCTAGAGGTCGTTCTCTTGTATCTATTGCTGTGTATTACGAAGTAACACCCCATTTGGTATTCCGCTGCGTTGTATGTGATTTTTGGGGGTGTTACATCGACGATTTTAAGACTCCCCCTTGATGTATGCTCCCCCACGTTTGGGGCACCAAGGGATCGATCTTACGAAAATTGTTTGCTACAAAACAAAGTTAGAGGTACAAGTGCAAGACAATATATTCCCTAATAGTGGCAATATAACAATTCATGCAAGTTAAATCATAAAGTAGTTTCATTCATTACTTAATAAACTCATACAAGAAGCATTGATTGCAATCAAAACTAAATAAGAGATACGATAAATTCATACTATGATGGTATGAATCATTACAAGATAAAGTAGATAAGCATAAAGTAAATACATACTAATGCATAGAGCTAGACTAGTGGATTCTTAAAATCTAGAAGATGTCATAATCAGAAGATGGACGGTCGATTATTTAGGTAGATTAATCATATGAGAAGGATTAATTAAAGAGGGAAAAAGATGAGGTTGGTGACACATGGTTTGGAGGAGTGCGAGTTTGAGGTATGAGACGGGTGAGAAGAAATTGAATGAAGTTGATTTTATTTCTCAAGGAGTGGAATTGGCGTCTAGAATATTTGCAACAATGACAAAAACTTAAGTGAAATTCAACTTGAGCATGAGAAGGAGGATGAATTGGTTGTAGTGGTGGTGAAAGTGGTACATGAATGTAGGCATTAGATGGGTTAGTGTGTGAATCAATAATGGTGAAGATGTTGTGAAGTTGGTTAATCATTTGATCTCTTAGTGGATTGTAGATTGGTGGTGAAGGAGATTGAAGATGGACTCTTAGAGGAAATGAAGGCGAGTCATTTTGGGAAGGAGGTGATGATTTTGGAGTGGATGTCTTGCGCTTCCAAACTTGTCTTACCGAAATTCTTGGTTTTCTTGGTGACAAGAAAAAAAGACACCATCTTTTTCTTTTTAAAAAATGATTTCCTTCTTTTATAAGCTTATTTTCTGCAAAAAGTCAAGCAACTTATTGTGTAAACCTTTCGTGGCTTATAAGTTTCCTAGCTTATTCGGTGGCAAGAACAACTTATTTACAAGCCTTTTCGTTGGCTTATTTGGTTTTTTGTGCTCACTATTCTTCTTTTTTTTCTTATTGTTTTTCGTCCTTTTTTATTAGTTACACAAAATTTTTATGTCAGCGGGTACATGTGCTTATTGTGGTTAGTTAAACAGCTTATTTTTATGCTTTTCTAGCTTTTTTTGTTTAAGTGCTTTTTCTTGATTTTTTCTGGTTGGCCTTATTTCATCATTGTGGTCCACGTCGTATTTGAATTTAACTTGGTAAATTATAGATCCACCATTTTTAGTTTCGGAGTGTACTAAAAAAGTAACCAAACAACTTACTTTTCTTTTGAAGCTCAAAACCCAACCCAAAACCTTAAAGCAAACGGACCCTTAGTTACTAATATGCTTTTGACGAGAGCTCGGCCTCATGGATTAAAAATCGGGTTTTAAAAAAAACCTAGAAATATCTTTTGAAGCCTAGTAAAATTAGATAAAATAAGAACCGTTGGATGAGAATAATAATCCATCTCCTAATCACTTGTCGTGTATGATCGGTGGTAGCTCAAGGGTAAGGCAAGTAAAGCTAGGGCTTTAGGCCCCCAATCTTTTAAGGCCCCGATTTTCATAGAATTTGCATACGTATAATGTTCGCCACATGTTTTTTGACCAGCATCTTGAATGTTTGATTATGTAAGGCCTCAATTAGCCAATAAATGTTAAGTAATTAAAAATTTTGAGCCTCGTTTGTTTATTCTTTTTAAGCCTGCAAGTTATAGAACTTTATGGTCAATATATATTAGGTATATAAATGGCCTATTTTTTTCATAAAAAATAAGCAAAGATTGATTTAATAAGCCCCATTTAAGATGTGGTTAGAAGATTGTTATCAATAATCATTTAACCACTTACGTCGATAAATCAACGTTTAGTTTTCAACAACAATACTTTCACTCGTTGGCTATGTGGCATCTCCTCTTGTATCATTCTTCAATCGAAAGTTATTTTCAAGACTTCAAAGTTTTCATTCGATGTCTTGGTTTCTTCAAAATAAAAAATATATATAAAGATAGTGGATTTAAAGATGCCTCAATTTCCGCTAAAAAATTGCTAAATAAATGAATGTAGAACCAAATTTTGAAAAGGAAAATGAATCATTTGTAATAATAGAAAATGTGATGATAATATTGACAATTATACTATAAAAACCCTTGAAGATATTTTTAGAACTGATTACTTCTTATACGATGTAGATCAAGCTATTTCATCATTTGTAATTTAGAGTGTATGATGGTATGTTTAGTTATCTAGTCAGCATTGAAAACTTAATGTCACTTACTGTTAACAAGCTAAAAGATAGTTGTCTTCATCTTGAAAGTTCTTTAAGCCATAACAAGCGTTTGGATATTAACGACATAGATTTATTTTCGAAACTCAAAGTTTTGAGTAAAAGTATATATGTAAAAAAAATGATACACCGCTTGATATAATTGATTATCTTTGAGATCTAAATAATTTCTCTAAATGCTTATATTGAGTATACAATAGCGTTAACAGTTTTGGTGACACTTGCTTAGGCGAGAAAAAGTTTTTCAAAACTAAAGTTAATTAAAAATGAAGCTAGAAAAGTAATTTTAATATAAAAAAAATTCGGCAAAAGATTTAGATAAAAGGGCCTCGTTTTGAAATTTCGCTTTAGTCCTTCGTTAAGGTTGAGGCGCCCCTGTGTATGATCATAAATGTCGCATATAAATTAGCGCTATTATACATCGTCGTCGTCGTTATACGCGAAAAATCATCTAGTGTATTAAAAGTGTCGATGTGTTTATTAAGAATTCCGCTTTTAATAAGCAGTTTTGACTTGCATAATTAAAAAAAAACTTATTTCATGATCATATTTTTCTTTTTCGTACCATCATATATGTACTGTAAATATGCACCGAATCGATTGACTTAAAAACGCTTCAAGTGTTAAAGGATGGAATCAATTATTCATTGATGTAATGGTTATGGAATTTTGTTACTCTCAGTGTATTTGTTGATGTTTACATGTTATTTTCTTGTTAAAAGGTGAGAAAAGGAAGTATGGTTCCAAAATATTGATGTGGCATTGGTCCAAGTTTCACATGCTCCAAGTTGCATGTAAAGCCTAGCTAGTTGGGCTTCATATGCTTTTTTATGCTATTGCTAATCTTTACAGGATTTTGTTTCTTGATTCCAATCACTCATATTCTTTCAACTTTCTCATTAGTGATATTAATGACGAGGATTCAGATGCTTTACACTGGTAATGTAATGTTGAATTTATTTTGTTAGCTGACATACTTTGAAGAATACACAAAAAGTGGCTCAACAAGACAAGAGACATGTTATCCGGTGGCGGACGCATGATTAATTTGGACTGTATGTGGCATATTTTCGGCTCGTTTCGCTTCGCAAATTTTAGTTTTAGTTAGTTGATTGATTAGCGTAAAACATGCTTTTTTTGTGTTTTTAGGTTTTATACCCGAGCAATGTAAACATAGCATGTAGTAAATATTGAAATAGTATACTAGCTGGTAAATCTTTTGCATCCTAAATAAAATTATATGCTTTTTTATTGTGCATTAAATGCATAATTATGTGAAATATAGAAATAACAGGTTAATTAGTGTAGTTTAACCATTGCCCAGTGGGTATTGTTTAGCAAAACCCGTATATTTTTTTTCATAAAAAAAACTCAAAAGCATTTCTCTGTTTTATTTTCGTTTATTTATTATGTGCATCTCTCTAAACTAGGTGTAGCACTTTTAAAATATCAATAAATTTCATATGAATGTTACGCTTCAATGTTTATGTAAACCGAAGAAAATAAATGTTATCACAACAATGTGAATGCCCATAATTTTGCTTTGCATACTCCGATGTTTTTACTTAATTTATGGGCTGAAAATAAATGTCAATAAATGCAACGTTTTAGGAGGTGGAGTTTCGGACGATGAGGTTTCCATAAAATTGTCTTTTCATCAAATAAAAATTTCGGGTTTGCTAAACTCTGCCCATCGGGCACAGGTTAAAATGTATTTAATACACATAAACTTTCCTAATTAACCAGAAAATGCATTAAATACTCATTCAAATATAATAATTTATAAGTTCATTTAATGTGTATTCAATGCATTTTCTTGTTAATTAGGAAAGTTTGTGTGTATTAAATACACTTTAACCTCTGCCCGGTAAGCAGAGTTTAGCAAAACCCAAAAATTTATGTCCTTTTTGAAAGTTTACACAAACAGTCCATGTGGTTTAACTATTATTGTAAAAAAGGTCTTAAAGACTAACGACATAGCATCAAGATTTGAGGGACCAAAGGTGTAACATAATTTTTTTGACTTTTATTGAAAGATTACATAGCCAGTCCTTCAGTTTTGACTGTTGTTAAAATAGGTCCATACAAACTAGCGATGCAAAGAAAATCAGTTATGAGAGACCAAACGTGTAACAAAAAGTTACATAATCCATCACTTCAATTTACCTTTCATGGCAAAAGCTATCCCTATTTGAGTTGCATAAATAGTTGTTAGGTCTCGATTTAGCTTGAATCACATGATATAGAACGATTTTAGATAAAGAGAATTAAGAGAGGAATGCAAGTCTTTCACAATTTTTCAAATTTTATAAAAAAGAGAAAACGGAGGGAAAGTTAGTTTGTTACAAGCCTTAACCACCTAATGATGATTAGGTGTGTATTTATAGGAGATGGAGGTAAGCTTCTCTTCCTTTATTTTCCTAATTTTGCAATCTAGTCCCTATTCTTTGGATAATATGTTATTTTTCACTTTTAGCATATTTCTCCTTATTACAAACTACTTTCTACTTTATAAAATAAAGACTAAACACTAATAATAAATAAAACCACTTAAAGTATCATAATGGACACTTTTATGAACCTAACAATCTCCCCCTAAGGGTCGATTATTCTGGGTGTTCCCTTCTTGATCCTAGTGGTCTTTCGTTCACGTATATTTCCCAACGTCTCATCTGATCTCGATGCTTTAACCATTCATCAATTTCTTCCTTAAACAGTTGCAGTTATTCAGCATCTTCTTTACTGAGACTTGAAGTCACATAACCATGCTTCACATCATTATTGTAGCTCTTCAACCCTTACAAGACTCTTTTTAATGTAGCATCACAAAACTTATGAATTTCTTGATGTCTCATCACTCTCTTTTCTTTCTTGCTGTTCTTGTATATGATGTCATACACGGGTTCAGAGACGATGAAGAACACCTTGTACTTCTCAATGCCTGGGAAAGTAATTGTTGGTGCAGTAAGATTGACCTTCTGTTGATAGCTTTCCACACCTACCTGGAAATCATGTACTCTTTCCCAGATCACTGTACTTCTGATGAAAACTGACAATGACCATAGCAGTCCAGTTTGAGCATAGTCTTCTACCTTGTCGTTAATACATAACAGATACATGTCCTCAATGTCATTCTTGTTGAGGTTCTTGTGTTAGCCGTGTTTTTAGTAAAGTGATGGTCATTATTATTCCTGAGCCTTATATAAGAAAAACATAGTTTACGAGAATTCATTTAAGCTAATTGGGCCTAGGTGACGGGCTTAAGCCCATTTGTATTAAGTCCGGCCCAACATAAAGTCCAAACAAACCATCTAGGGTTTTATCTCTTGTAACTATATAAAGCCCTCTCCAAGTGTGAAGAGGGTGTTGCTTCTCATTTTCTTTTCAAGTGCAAGTAACCATTTTTCATTTTATTTCTCTCTCTAGTTCTTTCTCTCTCTAAAATCTTTTCTCTTATTTTGTGTGTTTTGGTGATGAAATGATACATCCAACATGTGGTATCAAGAGCCAAGGTTGGGTTTAATGGTTATGGTGTGGTTGTATTAAGCTTGTATTCTTCATATTTGTGCTTCTCATATCATTCGGCTACATATTTTGGTTACATTTTAATTTTTTGTCAAATCTTGTCGTGCTTTGAAGATATAGTTTTCAAAAACAAATATGTTGTGAGATATCTTTAAAAACATCAGTAGCTTTTATTTTTTATGTTTCTATATTCGTCTTTTAACAAAACTGTTTATTTGTAGTTTGGTCATCTCTATTTTGTAGCTTATCCTGTGGGTTTAACAGTTTCTCGCAGCTTATTTGAGCTTATGTCTTAGTTTATAGTCCACGGATTATTCTACAAGCTTATTTGTTGCTTTTGTTAGTGGCTATTTCGAAAGCTTATTTATGGGTTTGTTTAGTGGTTCACACGGTTTAAAACAAGAGACAACAAAAATATGTGTTCAAGGTGTTTGATATCTGATAAGATCCTGCATTAATATAATTTATCATAATTATATTATTAATTAATTAGTATATTTAGTTTCCTTTATTATATTTTCTTAGTCAACAAGTTAAGTCTAGGGGTCTTTTATTATAAATAGGGCATTAGGGTTGTAATTCTTATTATGTTGAATGATAAAGAATATTGATTTGCTAATCAATTGGGGAGTCGGTTTATCTCACTAATATAAACCATTGGGGGGTTGGTTTATCTCATCAAAATAGACCATTTATCTTGTTTATTTGTTCTTTTATCTCTTTAATCGATTCGGTTCGTATCAATTGGTATCAGAGCTGTTTCGATTCTAGGGTTTAAAAAAAGAAGTTTACTGTTTATCGTTGGTAACACTGTTCACAGCCGGATCTATTGTTCATTGGCGAAAGTACTGTTGACTGCCAAAAAGAAAAAATATAAATCCAGATTCCTTGCTTGAACAAGAATGAATAAGGTCGCAAATAATCAAACGTTTGAGGAACTACTCAAAGCTATTAAAGAAGTGACTCTTATGGTGAGAAACTTGTCCGCCACGGTTGATGGATCGAGATTATAAAAGGAGTGGGAACGGAAACATTTTCTTATTATAGGATATTTCGAAATTTACAACTTAAGTCCCTGGATTTCAAGACAGTTTCATCCTTCGTCCTTTGTTAGATTTTTAACCCTCTTTGTTAAATCAACTTTACACCATTAGTCCTTATGCTATAAAACAGCCCTTTAATCCTCCAACATGAACCGTTATTGCACCGTTTGTCTCTACAACTATAATTATCAACCGTTAATCATTTTAAGTTGAAAGTGTTGTAACCGTTTATCGTTTTTGCTTATTTTTCGTCAACAAAAGCTTAAGTTCTTTAATTTCAACAACGATTTCACCAACAACAATTTTTCATTAACGGTTTTTTCTTGATTTAGTAAAATCTCGTAAAAGTCGGTTCTTTTTACGGTTTAAGTCATAGATTTGTAAAATCCCGTGAACGTTAATTGATTTCAATCCACAACAACAATCACTTTACCTACTTAAGATCCTTGCATATCATTTTACATCACCTTTGAAATGTCAACTCAACAAGACATCAATGCTATTAGAGCACAACGACTTGCAAACATACATGATCCTTTGGCATTAATGGCAAACACTCAGACACCGTTTCACCCAGATCAATCATCACATATTACCTACCTACAACATCCAGAACCCAACAACAACTTTGTCCAACAACCTTCATTCAACATGAACTGCATGCAACAACCAATGCAAAATCCTAAAGATATCTCAGATCCCACAACTGTATTAGACATGGCACTTGAACTCATGTCTAAGGCATTTCAGCTAAACAACATCACTCCAATAAATGACAGCCAAAGAAGTTCATCAAACCCTTGCTACAGTCAGATTGCTCAATCGGGTATGAATATAGATCAAGACAGACATATGCTAATGGTTAATGATAATGTTGGGAACCAGTTTAGAGAGAATGCAGTGTAGAATGTAGGACATTTGGTTGGGCAGAATGCAGTTCAGAATCAGGGTACTCAGAATGTTGGGAATCAGAATAGGTTTAGTGTTGTTCCAGGGATTGCAAATCAGCATGAGAATGGAAATGTTGTAGCAGCACGGGCTGAGGGTAATAGTAATGAGATTAATGGAAATCAAGTAAGGTGTTACAACTGCAGAGGAGAGGGTCATTATGCCAGCAAGTACACAGTAAAGTCAAGGAAACGAAATGTTGCTTATCTTCAGCAACAGTTGCAGATTGCTCAAAAGGAAGAAGCAGGGATCCAAAGCACTTAAGAGGAATTTGATTTCATGGCTGTTGCAGGTGCTTGTGAGGAAATTGAGAGAGCAGCAGCGAACTGCCCTTTAGAGAATAATTTGCAGCAAGCATCGACATCTGGTACTCAGTCTGATAAAGCTCCCGTCTATGACTCAGACGGATCAGCTGAGGTACATCTCTCTGAAAATTGTTATGATAATGATATATTCAATATGTTTACTCAAGAGGAGCAGTATACTGAGCTACTCGAGCCCATTCCTGAACCACACCAAGTACCACAAAATGATAGTAATGTCATTTCTAAGGTTTCTAGCGTGGAACAAGGTGGGGGAACAGTAGAAAAACATTCTGCAAATGTTGAGGAAACACGTGCGTACCATGAATCATTATTTCATAATTTAGCTGCTGAAGTTGAGAAAGTCAACTCGGTCAATCGCAAAATGAAAGAAACAAATGCTGAATTGACCACTGAGCTTGCTAGATATAAAAATCAAGAAAAGTGTTTTGAAATTAGTCAAGAAAAATATGACAAACTTGAAAGATGTTATCAAAAGTTTGTTTATCAAGAACAATGTCTTACTAAAAAGATAAATGCACTTCACTTAAGTTCCGGTAAACAAATAACGACTTTGAATGAGGAAATTTCAAATTTAAATAAACAGCTTTCAAAGGAAAAATCAACTGTTTCTTCTCTTCTTGAAGAAAAGAAAAGGTTGAAGTCTGATTTCAAAATACGCGAAGACGAGCTTCTTGATAAACAAATTCAACTTGAGAATAAGATAAAGGAATTAGATAATATTTTGGTTAAAACGGGTCAATCGATTCAAACGATGCACATGCTTTCACCTAAGCCAGACTCGTTTTACCACACCGAACAGAAAATGGCTTTGGGTTATCAAAATCCTTTTTATCTCAAGCAAGCTCAGCAGAAACAACAGAGTTTGTATAATGGCAAAGTGTTATTAGAAAAGCATGATCCTCCTGCTGTGTATGATTCGAGGAGACGCTGCAACTTGCTCAAGAGAGTCGCCTAAAAATGAAACAAATGAACAAAGAAATAAAACCGGCAAATTATAGAAAAAAAATAAAACCTGCAAATTATACAAAGATTAATCATCTTTCGAGGGTTTTTGTTTCTCAAACGGCCAAGTCACGTGAAGAGTTACATTTTCCAAATACTTCTAAAATGGCCAATGTTTCTAAATCATTTTCAATACCAAATGAAGAATTTTCGGATGATACTACACCAAGTGTTGCACGAAAATTTCTAAATGGGGTAAAAAGCACCATTGTGACTCTTCAATGTGTTGTCAAACAAAAAATGACTTTGGATATACACAATGGTCGTCTTCTGCTGCTCACCAAGAGATTCACAAAATGGTAAAAGATAAAATTTTGCCTATCGTTAACCAAGTTGATGCTAGAGTGCAAAATTTTGAAATACAATTTTTGAAAGAAGCAGCCAAATTTGTTCGAGACTTTAAATCTCTTGCAAAAGAAGCTGATGAATCTCTTGCTAAGCACAAAGCATTGGAATTGGAAATTGAGCGTCTCTTGAGAGCAGTTGTCAGTCAAGATATTATGTCTATTGTGCAAAATCCATCTGTTATAGATTCATCAAATCTCCAAACAGAGCTTGAACGTACGAAAAAACGATTTGAAAATTATATCATTAAAAAGGAAAATGAATATGCTAAACTTTGAAATGATTGGTACAAGAAATGTGAAGAATGCAAATATGACAAAATTTTGTACGATAAAGCTTATAATGACATGCAACAAAAGATCAAACGGTTGCAAGCTCAGTTGGGAGACCAAAAGGGAAAAAGTAAGGATACTCCATGTGTATCAAATACCCTTGATCCTTTGTCTCAGAAACTTGAGACTTTAAATCTCTTGTAAAAGAAGCTGATGAATCTCTTGCTAAGCACAAGGCACTGGAATTGGAAATTGAGCGTCTCTTGAGAGCAGTTGTCAGTCATGATATTATGTCTATTGTGCAAAATCCATCTGTTGTAGAGTCACCAAATCTCCAAACTGAGCTTGACCGTACAAAAGAACGATTTGAAAATTGTATCATTAAAAAGGAGAATGAATATGCTAAACTATGGAATGATTGGTACAAAAAGTGTGAAGAATGCAAATATGACAAAATTTTGTGCGATAAAGCTTATAATGACATGCAACAAAAGATCGAACGGTTGCAAGCTCAGTTGGGAGATCTCAAGGGTAAAAGTAAGGATACTCCATGTGTATCAAATACCCTTGATCCTTTGTCTCAGAAACTAGAAAATGAGAATGTAGAATTAGAGTTTCAGGTTCGGAATTATGAAAAAGAAATTGCTCACCTTAAGACCACATACAAAAACCTATTTGACTCTATCTCTGTGACATGGGCTCAAACCAAAACAATAATTTGATTTTGACATGATAATTACATGACACGATCTATGGAAATTGCTAAGTTAAGAGCTCCGTTATTTGTTAAGACTTATGAATAAAAGGGACACCACACAAATGCTCGAGTATGATTACTTAGTTTAGAAGCAATAAATTTGGGGAAAACCTACTTCTTCTTCTTCTGATTAAATCTTTTTCAGTAATCCTTTTCCAAAATCTAAGGGTCTTCCCAAGATCGATGAGACACATGCTTTGTCAAAACATGTCACTTCAAACTTGGTACCCGCACCACAAGAATCAAACGTTGTGAAAAATGATAATGTGATTGCCCAGGAATGTTTAGGATTAATTCTTTTAAGCCTTCTAGGGAAGAAAAGTCGGGTAACAAACCCATTAAAGTAAGGTTAGGACAAATCCGATCACTGTTTCACAACCTTATGTCATCACTAAGAAAGATGTTAATTCTAATTCAAATGGTTTGTCTTCTATAGGAGTATACAACACTGCTAAGACCAGAAGACCACAGCCTAGGAGCAATACAAAGATTGATAGGGTCCCCTATGCGTCTTAGAGTAGTTGCATCAAGAATAAAGATGTTGAAGTAGAAGAACACCATAAGAATTTATTGCTTTCTAAGAATAAGAGACATAAGTCATCTGAATGTAATAACGTTAAGCTTGCTATTCGGAATGATAAATCTGAAGTTATTTGTGCTATGTGTAAGCAATGTTTAATTACTGCAAATCATGATGTCTGTGTGCTTAATTATGTGAATGGCATGAATTCTCATGGCAAGAAACAAAAGGCAAATGTTTCAAACATTGCAAATCAAACAAAACCCAATCTAAAGGCCTCAAAACCTAAGAAAGTAGGGTCCAAACAAAGACTTGCTTCACCTAAGCCTAAGAAACCTATAACACTTCTTTGGGTGGTCACCAACTGGCTGTTTTTTGACCTTAAAGGAAAAATATGCATCTAGTGGAATCTGAGTGTCAATCTTGACTGCTCCAATGGTGATCAGAAGTGTACTTCTAAACTTTTAGGGAACCTCACAAAAAAATGGTTTCAAATTTCTTTTTCTTTGGTGGTCATTCAAATTTGTTATGGCTTTGGTCGACTCGGGTTTGCTCAAGCATATGACAGAAATCTGAAGTTTCATATATTTTGTTTGAAAAGTTCCTGGGGAACGCCCCACTATAGAAATGTTAATTTGCGGACTATTCTGTGTTTTTGTTTTTTGTTTTGGTGATCTTTAATAGGGAAATATTCTGATCACCAAGGTTTATTTCGTTGAGGGCTTGGGGAACAACCTGTTCTCGGTTGGGCAGTTTTGTGATTAAGATTTAGAGATCGCTTTTAGAAGGAACACATGTTTGGTCAGAAACTTAGAAGGAGTTGATTTATTAAAAGGAAATCACACAACAAACCTTTACACCATCAACCTCCATGAAATGGCCACTATATCTCCAATTTGCCTCATGGCTTGCATACTTCATAAAAAGTCATGGGTTATGGATCAACGTTATCCCACCTTCAATTTTTTACACTATAATGACCTTGCCAGACATGATCTCGTCACCGGTCTTCCAAAGTTCAAATATCATAAAGAACATCTTTGTCCCTCATGTGAGCAAGGAAAAAGCAAAAGGGCATCTTACCCACCCAAACCAGTTCCAAATTCTAAGCAGAGGTTACACCTTCCTCATATGGATTTGCGTGGTCCAATGAGAGTCGAAAGCATAAATGGGAAGCGGTATGTTCTGGTGATAGTGGATGATTACTCTCGTTACACATGGGTACACTTTCTCAGATCAAAAGATGAAGCACCAGAACTAATTAAAAACTTTTTGAAGAAAATTACCGTCCTTTTGCAAGCTCCAGTCATTCATGGTCAAGGAACCAAAAATGGCCAATTATTCATGTATAAGTACTTTTCAAAGAATACTTTAATAGTGTTGGCATCTCTCACCAAGCATCTTCTGTCAGTATACCTCAACAAAATGGTGTTGTGGAATAAAGAAACCGCACAATAGTGGAGGCTGCTAGAACAATGTTGATTTTTTCTCATACATCGTTATTCTTATGGGCTGAAGCAATTGCTACTGCGTGCTACACTCAAAACCGCTCCATTATTCACCATCGATTTGGCAAAACACCATATGAGCTTATTAACAGCAGAAAACCGGATATCTCCTTTCTACATGTATTCGGGGATCTCTGTTATCCCAAGAATGATCGTGAAGATATTGGGAAGCTTGGTGCAAAGGGTGATATTGGCTTCTTCATTGGTTATTCTACCAATTCTCGTGCTTACAGAGTTTACAATCGAAGGACAAAGAAAATCATGGAGACAATGAATGTGACATTTGATAAGCTTTTAGCTATGGATTTTGAACAAAGCAGTTCAAAACACGGGCTTCAAAGCATGACTTCTGGACAAATTAGTTCAGGACTCGATCTTACTTACGCTCCGTCAATAATAACAACTCAACAACCAATTAAACGTGAATTAGATTTACTGTTCGAAGCTATGTATGATGATTACATTGGTGGTCAACCGTCAACTGCTCCAAGAACTATTCCGGCTGCTCAAGCACCTTAAGTTCTTCAGACTCCAACTACATCTACAACAACATCATACACCACACCGACACCAAGAAATTCATTCTCTCAAGCTACACATATTCTAAACACTTTATAGGATGTTGACGAGCTCAAAACACAACAACAACATGGTCAACAACAAGATAATCAAGCTCCACTCCAACCTGAAACAGTTGCTGATAATGTTCCAGATGCTATGCTTAATAGAAATACGTTTGTTAATTCTTTTGTAACTACATCCACAAGTGCTGCTGAATCATCATCTTCACAATATGTGGATCCATCGAACATGCGTGCGTTTTATCAACCTTACTGATAACGCCTTAATTATACATGTTTTCGACGGCGTTGTTTATATATATTTGATCATTTCTCGTGAAATTTTGGTACTTAATCAAGTATATTTGCTATTATATGTTCTAGGTATGTGTCGTGGAAGAAAACAGAAGAAAACATGAAGATTTGAAGCTTAAACGAAGAAGTAAACTCAAGCTGAATGCTTCCCGACATCTGTTCACTGTTTTGGCCATAACTCGGTCATACAAACTCCGTTTGACGCGATTCTGGCGGGCACGCGAAGAGAACTAAACTATCTACAACTATGAAAAAAGCCAAGTGCTAAAAGTGAAAAAGTGCGGCGGTTTTACCCAAAGTTCGGCGCACTTTTAAGTCTGTGAGAATATTAAAGGCAATTAAATGCTAAGTGCATTAACACCCGATGTGCGGCGCACAAATAAGTTTGTGTGGCATAATTTGGCCCCTGAAGAGCCTATAAAAAGCCTCCAAGCCTCTCTCATTTCACATACTCTCATACAAATAAATCCCATTCATTTAGAACACTTAGAAAAGGTGTTTTTGGTGATCTTTGCTTGACAAACCAAGGAACCAAACACCCCTTCAAACCACCATTGATAACACCATCGTCTACCACCACTCTTCACCATCAAACCTAGATTTTGATCCATCCAAGGAAGTATCATTGAAGTGTAATTCGAATCTATAAGCGATTACAGAATTGTTTATAGTTTCCGGGTTTACTTTGAATATAATAAAGTTTTCGTTTGAAAAACTTATGAAATCATCAAAATTTGCTCTTATGGAATTTGGTATAATCTTGTTTATCCTTTGAATATGATCTTTATTGAATTCATGATGAATGTTATGTGTTTTGTTACTTTGATCATAGAGTAGTTCTATTATGTTTGTTTTAGCATTAAGTGATCTTTGATATGGAGCGTTTGGATATGTGTTTATTGAAATGGTTAAACATGATTTTCTAAGTGTAAAGGCCGAAAGGATTTATAACTTTTGATAACTCTATTTTCTAAACTTATAAACACTATCCTAAACACTTCATTATCAAAGTGATCATTGCCTAAACAAACATACCTTAATCATTTGATTGAATCATCCTTTTATTGCTTTCTTTGCATTATTCGATACATGCTCGTCTTGGTTAATTTGATCCGTGACAATCATCTTAGCCTTAGCACCTTAATTACAAACTGTGAAAACTTCAATTCCTGTTGAACGACCTGGACTTACCTAAAAGCTATACTATACACGAATGGGTATACTTCCCGAGTGTTGTGTTTTTAGTAAAAATCTGTATTTCTAGTATTATAAATTTAAAGCTTATAAAACACACAACATCCTCATAGAGTTTTAAATGCATATAAAGTAAGCTTTAACCCTTGCAACATGGAAAAAATGATCATAAGTCTTGAAAGATTTTAATATCTAGTCATTAGAACCCGGGGTAAGATCAAACTCATTGTACAAAAAGA
>BQNB010059554.1:25780-37281 GCA_026074375.1 Tanacetum coccineum | reverse complement strand
GTATCCAGACAGAATGTCAAAATGGGCAATCGAGCTGAGCGAATACGAAATCACCGTCGGATCCATGCAATCGATCAAAGGGAAGATCATGGCAGAATTTCTCGTTGAGGTAGATATGGAAACTACAGTCACAACGGGCAAAAAATCAACAATGGATGCGAAACCTACAGGCCACGATAAAGAGACCTGGACTCCACCCACTGACAATGCGTCAAGCAAGACAGGCTTCGGGGCAGGGTTAGTGCCTAAAAGTCTGTCAAGACACTATTTCACGTATGCTCTTAAATTCAAATTTGACGCATCGAACAACGAGTCTGAATACGATGCATTGCTTGCAGGCTTGCGCATAGCCAAAATGATGGAAGTCAAACAAATCCAAGTATTCACGAACTCTCTACTAGTAGCCTCGCAGGTGAGGGTAGAATACATAAGAAATGAAGAAACAATGAAGTTATACTTGGAACATATGAGTTAGATCCTTCCGTACTTCAACTCTTTATCTATCACTCAAACACATAGGGAAATGAACGTGCATGACGACACTCTCAGCAAGCTCGTCGCGCTAAGTTTTGAACACCTAGGCAAAGACATTCTAGTAGAGGTCATCAAGGAAAATTCCATCCTCCAGCCCCTAGAGGTCTCTTAGGCGGAGACAGATGACACCTTAATGACACCCATCTTCAACTACTTATCCCACGGTATCCTACCTCTTGACAAAGTAGAGTCACTGAGAATCAGGCGCAAGGCCATCATGTACTCTATCAGGAATGATATCTTATATCGGAAAACCTTCATGGGTTCAATAGCTCGATGTGTTGGACCAACAAAGGCTTGCACAAATATCCAGGACATATACAACAGAATGTGTGGCATGCACTCATGGTCTCGCGTCGTAGCGGCCAGGCACTATGAATGGGGTACTACTGGCTATTTGTCAACCAAGACGCTGAAGCTACACTATAGACATGTCTAGAATGTCGCGCTTATGCCAATATTCAGCGAACATCAAAATACGACCTCATCCCGATCACAGCACCCTGGCCCTTCCTTCAATAGGGCACTAAAATATACGGGCCATTCCCAAATGAACCTGGAAATGTTAAGTACATGATTGTAGCCGTCAACTACTTCACCAAATGGGTCGAAGCAAAACCGCTAGCCTCCATCACTTCATGAAAGTCTTAACCTTCGTCTATGACCAGATCATCACTCGACTTAGCATGCCGCACACAATCATCACTGACAATAGTACCTAATTCGTCGGAGAGCCGTCTAAATCATGGTGCGAAACATACGGTATCTATCAGGCCATAACTTTACCCTACCATTCACAAGCCAATGGTCAGGCTGAAGTGACCAACAAAGAAATTGTCAAGGGCATCAAGAAACAAATGGAAGAATAAAAGACTTGCTGGGTGGATGAGCTCTTAAGCGTACTATGGGTACATCAAACAATGCCAAAGGAAAGCACGGGTGAAACACCCTTCAGCCTCGTTTATGGAACTGAAGTTGTGATACCCATCGAAGTGCTCATTCAAACAGAGCGAGTTTTCAAGGTCACGGATGACAAAAACAAAGACCCCCGCAGGCTAGAATTGTACCTAGCGGAGGAAAAATGCAATCTAGCGACCATCCGCCTGGCATACTCCAAACACAAAATGATGAAATACTACAACAAGCGGGTCCGCCTAGTATCATTAAAACCTAACAACCACATAATGCTTAAGAATGAGGCTAGAAAAGACGAGGTCAGGGAAAGGTCGCTCCCAACTAGGAGGGGCCATACATCATTTGTCATGCCAATGACAACGATTCCTACCTGTTAACAACGCTAGACGAGGATGACATTCCACCGGACTGACACGCATCCAACCTCAAACGATGCTACATCTAAGGTGGATCGTTGACTCTATAGAACATGTAAACATCTTTTAATGACTTCTAACAGCATGGAAAGCTCGTCTGTACTATTTCTATAAATATACAATGACACTTCCACCACTTTCTATAAAATGACATTACTCGATTATTCATAAGCAACATTAGCGTCTGTAAATTAGCCTTCATGAACATTCTCTTGAGAAAAGGTGCATATGGTCAACTAAATCTTTAAACGCACGCTTCACAACAACCCTCGTTTCAAAGTATTACATACGCACAACCTACCTTGTGCGGGTTGCTGCTAGATAGCTCAGTCGATAGTTACTGGATATGTGCACCAAAACTAAGTACTTGTCCCCATCGGAGCTACGTTAGGCATTCAATATACACATGCTACTTAAGATTAACAGCGTTATGTGTGAGAGCTCTCAAAGGGCTTGTGTCCTAATGGTACCCATTATGTGTGAAAAGTTCCCTAACCAAATGGTTGCGGGTTCAAGTCCTGCTTTAGAGACATGTGAGATTGATTTGTTGTGAGATCTATAGTTTCCGTTCTATAATAATAATAATAATAATAATAATAATAATAATAATAATAACAATAACAATAAGAATTAGAATGATAGTGACAATGAAAGTGAAAGTGATAGTGACAGTGACAGTGACAGTGACAGTGACAATGACAGTGACAATGACAGTGACAGTGACAGTGACAGTGACAGTGATAATAATAATAATAATAATAATAATAATAATAATAATAATGATGATGATATTTTTTGGCCAAAGGAAGACCCTAGAAGCACGTGTTTTCCTGCCTAATATTGCTCGGCCCTTGCATGGTGCTAAATTACTTGGTGGGCCTGCTAATGTGGATTTCAATTTCAGCAGTGAGCTTGTGATGAAGAGAGTGGCCAAAACCATTGTGTTGATGGATACAATTGCCAAGATTAATGATTCTCAGTGTGAGTTACTGCTTCTTCGTGCCTGTGCGGGTATATCCAGACTATATTTTGCTATGCGCACATGTTCTCCATAGGTGTTTGAGATGGCCTAAAATTTTTTTAATGCGGCTTTTCGTACCTCCCTGAAGCGTATTGTCACTACTTCTAGACCTGGTTTTGGTGATTGGCAATGGATACTTGCCACCTTACCCTTTGCATTTGGTGAGCTTGGCATTTATTGTGCAGGTGATGTTTTAAATTATGCATTCTTGCGTCTAGATTGTAGTATACTAGCTTGCAGACTAAGCTGCTTCGACATTATGGTATTGTAGCTTTTGGGCCTGCATTTAATGATGCATTGTGTGCGTTTAATACGAAAATGGAGACTAACCTTTTGAGTAATGCAAGTGTGATCGATGCCCCCAAACTCATGAAAAAACTGACAAATATATATTTCACACGTGTTACTCAAACTACATAATCTACTTTTTCCTTATCTTCTCGACGGATGGCCTTGTGGCAATCTCAAATGGAGGATCACACTTTTGATTAGCTTAGGGTGGTTTTGATTTCTAAGTTGGGACAGACTATGAACGGTAAGAGTTACCGTTGTGTGTTATGCTATTGGTTAGGTGTCCCCCTATTTTCTATTTCGAATCCGTGCACAGCTTGCTCCATAGTCTTTACAGGGGATATTTATAGAGACCATGTTGTATCTCGTGCTGGTATGATTGGTATCAAGCATCGGCATAATGTTGTGCGTGATACCCTAATGAACATTTGTTTCCGGTTGGGGATTTCGGCTGGAAAAGAAGTTGATATTGGTCTTGGTGGAGGATGTGACAAACCTTATGTCCTGTGGACATGTTACTCTATTCGTAGGACGAAGGGCTTAATGTGTGTGTGGATTTGACAAGGTCCTCACCTTTGATGCAGACTGGGATGGTTGATTTTGTACCTGGTCGTGCGATGATTGATGCAACACATCGTAAACGGGTCAACTACGAGGCTAAATATGCAAACATCGGATATGGTTTAACAGGATTAGCTTTGCTATAGCTAAAGAAGCGAGGGATCAACTTGTATCTCGGCTCCCTACTAACTTTTTATAAATATTATATATGTCGCCTTTCAAAAAAAATAAACGTCGTATATGTTCTAATAAAGTGATGTTATGATAATAATAATAATAAAGATTGAAACCTTATGTACGCTGAACGGCTACAATGCCATCGCTATACATTCTTCATGTTTAACTGATCACTAAACATAGGAATAACAACACCCTTCAACAAACTGGCTAATCGCTGATTTCGTTAAGAGCCAACTGGTCTTACACCTTAGCTAAAATCCAGGCCATCACGCGCCTGGTAACAAAACCCAGGTCATCACGTACCTAGTAATCAAGCACATGCCGTCATGCGCTTGGTAACAAAACCCTGGTCATCACGCACCTGGTAATCAAACCCATGCCATTACGCGCCTGATAACAAAAACCCAAGTCAAACACGCACTTGGTAAACAACAAAATAATAAACTAACAAAACAGTTTGTTTCATTATACAATCAAGGGTAAACCACCCTGACAAAAACCGAGGCCTATACAAACCTGGTAGATCTCAAACATAATAGTAAATTAACAAAACAGTGGATTTTATTATTTCTCAAAAATAGGTAAAACACCCTTACAATATTACAAAAACCTAGATCGTTCCAGGTACATACAATCTTGATACATACAGGTTTATAGGACATTCGTCTATAAGTTGCTAATACAGCCTACTTAAACACGCAATGTCCAAAGGGCCTAGGCAAGGAATGGGAACTTAGTGTCCAATCAAGGATTACTTGTTTCCCCTTTCACTTCCAATATGCGGGCTCAAATAAACACTATGCTTCACCTAACAACCGTCGGGGCAAAAGTGGATCATTTAGCCCATATTCAAAGAAAAGAGGAAACCCACACCCCCTTCATAATTGGCATCTGCCTCAGCTGCTTCATGACAAAAGCCTAACACGACATTGACATAAGGCAACATAACGGACAATGACCCTTGGTCTCACATCACGGGAGGTCACTTAGCGCCACACCAGTCGCACCGGTATCGACAAGTTCGGCTAAGTAACACCTTACGGCGGTACGCAAGCACGCAGTGTGACATCTAAGCCTCCCATTAAGCTGCACTTTTGTGTCTAAGCTACGTGGTGTAACATCTAAGTATCAAACTAGGATGACAAATCACTCTGACAGGCTTCTAAATAGGTCAAACGATCAGACGCAAGACTCTCCTCGCCTTCCATGTCTATATAAACATGGAAAATCCCACCAGGGTCAATCAACACCCATGGAACACCAATCTTAGACATAAATAGAAGAGGAG
This sequence comes from Tanacetum coccineum, assembly GCA_026074375.1. Taxonomy (NCBI): domain Eukaryota; kingdom Viridiplantae; phylum Streptophyta; class Magnoliopsida; order Asterales; family Asteraceae; genus Tanacetum; species Tanacetum coccineum. Next base: position 32,075 of record BQNB010059554.1, on the reverse strand, counting down.
TCACAACCTGGACATCCAACCCCCACTATTGGGTCAACACAATCTTCACCACTAACGCTAGTACGCATACCCATTCCTACAAAAGACACGCACATGTGGTTAGTACACACATCAATGACCAACTCTTCTATTTATACCAAAACAAAACAAGAACGAAGTCTAAAGCTTTTCTTCTTACCATGAAAGACTGAAAAACTTACCTTTGTAAGAAGCACTCCTACTCAACATTTGCAAAAAATTACTTAGGAACACTAAGAACTTTTAGGGTTTGAGGGAGGCAAACAAAGGGAAGAGGAAGAGAAATATTTTAATATTTAGGGAAACTGGAAGACTTAGCATGTAACCGCCCTCTTTACAAGCCCTATTTATAGGCAAAAAGAACAAGTCTATAGGCTACAATTGGCAAGGGCCCATTGGACCCAGTTCATTCATTTATGACGCTTGAGTCTCACCCTGGAAAGATGTTGGTTCCGCTGACGTCAACATTAACGTAAGCCACAGTCATAGGGTCGAGTCAAATCACACATAGCAATGAATGCCTGGACGACACCGCCTGAACAAAGGCAGTAGTAAAACATCAACTCCCAAATATAGGGAATCATTCCATATCAGGGATTTTTCAGCCTTTCCCACGCAAAGTATTAACTTTCACCTTTTCCCAATACATGTCAAACACTCTAACCAAGAGATTCGATATCCGCTAATCATCATTGCAAGGCAGACATGATGTAAGCCTGAGAGTATGAACCCTGGTTGTCAGGCACGAACTGAGAGGACTTACATACATAGTCCAACATCATATCACTTGAACATGATCTAATACTAGACTGGAGAGACTTGATAGTGTATGAATATTAATGGCACAAGCCCATTAATAACACGCTCGGATCAAGCCCAAATAAAAAACCCATCTTCTAATCACCTTATGGCACCCTATGTACAAACCTATGCTACACTTGGCTTGGTAACTTACCCTTACGCATGAGTACTCATGTAGGGGACCACCATCTCCCCACAGTCACTAACGGCTAAGATGTATCATTTGACACATGAGCAGTGGGGTGCACAGCCAACACCAAGTTGTACGATCCAAGAAGAATGGTCACACCTGTCCTCCTTGTCTACTCTCGGATGATCAACGCGTGGCCTCCCCATAATCGTTGATCACTCCTCAAAAGGTTTACCTCTAAACTCTAATGCTTCCCTATAAATAAAAAGCTTTCACAACTTCCCCAAGAGAAGTTCATTCACTTGGCATAAAATCATTACACACAGTAACTCCCACCCATTACAAAGATGGTTTGTTCAAGTGTTACCTGAGTTTCATGATCCTTATCATAACCATCAGGTCCTTACCGTGCAACACGAGAAACCAAGCGACACAACCATCCCAAATCATCTCTTAAACACGTTTTACATACCATATGTAAACACTTTCGTTCGTAAATTTTATATAAAGTATACTTATCATTTTACATATTTTCTAATAACTTTATAAATTTAATATATATCCGTTACACTTTATACCACATATACTTTATATTTTATTAGAAAATACAACATGTCATTGTTATTTATAAATATTATTATCAATATATATTAAACTAATGTATTTGAGCGGAATTATCAATATGAAAAGAAAAGCACGCGTTACTTTGACATGTAAATGAATACACAAGATTATACATATACGAATGACTCATTTTATTTCTCTTTATGAGATTAAGTAACGACGTATGAAAAAAGTGTATTTAATTTTTTAATATATATGCATTCAACTCATGTTTTTTTTATAAGTTTAACTCGCACATGGATTTAAAAATCACCTTAAGTTATTGTTAACATGAACATAAATATCAAATGAAAGCACTGCCTCAAACGTTTTTTTAGAACGACAAGTTAGTTGTTAGTGATTTGAGCTCACAGTGACATCCAATTGGGCAATATGCAAGACTCGAACCTTCACCTTAGGGATAAACTCCACTCTTTTTTCGTTCCTGAAGGAAAACCCCACCGCGAGGCTTGAACCCAAGACCTCTCGCATGTGGTAACAACCTCCCTAAGGTTACCTTTGGTGGCCATCTGAGCTAGCCCAGATGGTTACACTGCCTCAAACGTTACCGTGAGATGAAAATAAATAGACAAGATTCTACATATAACAATGACATATAACTACATATTAACACCGACACATAAAAAACTATTATTTCAAAGTAATATATAATTCAACTAAATACACATAATGTATAAAATATAATATTAATAGTTAGATTTAAATAAGATCAACCAAACCCCATGTCACTTAAAGAAAGTAAAATCCTCCATGCAACAAAAATATATTCAAAATATCAATCAATATTAACACGTAATGAAAAAATTATGTAAAACATCATACGCGCACGGGTATTATAACTATAAAAGTAGCAAAAAAATTGATATAAATTTAATAAAAAAATATTGAAACATATAATAACCTATCAAATTCATGTATTTAGGATTGTTCAGAATATTTAACTTTAAAACAAAGTTATTAAAATGTTATTCTCTTCGTCTCAAAATTATTGTCCACAGACAAAAAATACACAGTTTAAAAAAATGTATTAATTACTGCTTCGGTTTCTACAAAAACACAAAAAAGACAGCTTTACTCTTTGATAATTAAAGATATTGTTTCATTAATTTTTTGTAAATATCAATTTGACTAAATGTGAAAATTTTAATTAAACAAAATCAACTAGTAGTTATTAGAAGAAACAATAATAATGAACAGAACTAAAAATAAAAAAATAAACAATAATTTTAAAACAAATGTAGTATTACTCACTATCGGCTTAAATCTCGTGCGTACCCAAACAATAAAACTAGTTAGCATTATTGTTCATTTACATTAATACACGTGTTTGTTATTATACCAATCACTTCCTTTTTGTCATCGAGACATTGACTTCTTCCGTGGAAGATTAGTACTAAATGCAAGCTACTCTATTAGTTACAGTGTAAGCAATGTGTCATCAATATATAGATCTCTCGTTAGCCTCGTAAAATCGTTTGGAGCCACATGATGGTCTAATGACTACTACACCTAACGAGAAACACGATATAAGAAATACGACTGCTAACTTCACAACTTGTTCGTTTGAGTGTTCGTTGGTACCACATTGCGAAAATGATGTATAATAAAATACCCGCCTTTTGATTTTGGTTGATTAATATCAATCCAGTATTTGAAATTTTGGATACACATAAACTTCATAAAGTGAGTTCGTTAACAAAATTAAAAAATTCATAGGCCCACAATATGATTAAGAATATTTGATAACTTTAGACATAAGAAAATTGAAAACACGAGTCGCGACTCGCGAGTGGGAAGAATTATGTACAGATGAGGCCTAAACTTAAAACCTTCGAGCTTATTTTAACTTATTTGCGGGTCCACCAAATCAAGCCTACTAATTAGTGACCCATCATAAGGCCCAACCCAAGATGTTCATTTTAATTATAAATATCCGCATTAGGTGACTGATCCACTGTCGTTTTAACAGTTTGTGTCTCACACTTACATGTCACGGGTTCAAATTTTTGGGCTAGCCTGATTTTATTTTTTTTAAAATTTTGATGCACAAAGTAGGAATGGAAAAAAAAAAAAATTACAAAAGTTTTGATTTATTCAGATAAAAAAAGTACTGGAAAACATGCATCGATACCTAATAACTTTAAAATAATCGATATGGTCGCAAATGTACAACCCATTATATTAAAAAAACCAATATAACAAAAAAAAAACAACACTTTAAACATGAGGCCTAACACATAAGCCATATAAAAAAAAATTATTACTAATTATCACATTTGTTCTGACAAACTAGCCTAAATTTCGCATAAAATTGTGGCCCAAAAAAAAAAAAAAAAACTACCCTCAAAATTAGCCCTGAAATCTGGCCCAAAGTAAAAAAAATACAAAACGGTCCCTCAACTTTTAACTATTTACGAATTTTCATACACAAAAAAACCCGTAAAAAAAATAAACAAAAAAAACACGTCAATTTTTATATTTGTTCACTGTAGAATGAAACTTTTTTACATCATTTCTTGCCCAAATAAAAAGATATCGAACCGTCCCAAAAAAAGAAAATATTCGGGAAAAAATTAACCCCTCCCAACGCAAAATTTTTTTTCCCGAATCGTACAAAAAAAGGAAATATCCGGGAAAAAATTAGCCAAAAAAAAAATACAAAACGGACCCTCACCTTTTAACTATTTACGATTTTCTTACACAAAAAATCCCCGTATAAAAAAATTAACAAAAAAAACACGTCAAGTTTTTATTGTTCACAACTTTTTTACATTCATCGGCCCAAATAAAAAGATATCGAACCGTCCCAAAAAAAGAAAATATTCGGGAAAAAATTAACCCGTCCCAACGCAATTTTTTTTCTTCCCGAATCGTACAAAAAATGAAATATCCAGGAAAAAATTAGCCAAAAAAAAAACAACCCAAAAATAGCCTAAAAAATCTACCCAAAATAAAAAAAAATACAAAACGGAGAAACCCTCCACCTATTAACTATATAACGATTTTCTTACACAAAAATTCCCGTAAAAAATTTACAAAACCGTTCCAAAAAAAGAAAATATTCAAGAAAAAATAAGCCCGTCCCAACGCAAATTTTTTTTCTCCGAATCATACAAAAAAAAAAAAGAAAATATTTAAAACTTAACGCTCTCCATAACGCATCGCAAACAAATTCCATCCCCCGAAAACGAAAAAAAAATTATTTCTGGAAACCTCACATAAAAAAACAAATAACCAAAAAAAGAAAAAACTTTAAACTGGCACACACATAAGGGCCATATAAGAAAAAAACAAACTATTAAACATGAGACCTAAAAAATAAACCCCACAAAGAATTAAAAAAAATATAATAATACATTAATCATGGCCCCAACAAGCGCGCGGGAAAATAACTCCCGCGCAACGCGCGGGTAACCCTGCTTGTATATACTATGTTTAGGGGTGTTTTGAGGTAGTTGCTACAGTAACCGGCCCATCTGGCTCATACTTTGGGCCGACCCATTTGACTTTTTTTTAACTAGGCAACTTTAAAAAAAATCCACGGTACAAAATAGAAAACAAAATTACATAAGTACTTATTTATTTAGATCAAAAAATATCCGCAACATCGACCAAACACATAAGCCCATATAAAAAAAACTATTAAACATGAGACCGAAAAAATAAATCCGCACAAATTAATATAAAAAAATTGTTCGGCACAAAATAGGAATAAATATTACAAAAGTACTGATTTATTCACATAAAAAATACCCACGACATGACGCCTAACACATAAGCCCATATAAAAAAACAAACTATTAAACATGAGACCGGAAAAATAAACTCGCACAAAATAAAAAAAATAAAAAAATTTAACGCCTCGCATCAACGCGCGAGCAATCATGCTTAACACATATTTACCTAAATCTCATAAAATTATATTAAAAAAAATAACTCAACTATAAAAGTGGGAAGAATTATGTACAGATGAGGCCTAAACTTAAAACCTTCGAGCTTATTTTAACTTATTTGCGGGTCCACCAAATCAAGCCTACTAATTAGTGACCCATCATAAGGCCCAACCCAAGACGTTCATTTTAATTTAATTTACATTTGATTATTAAGTTAAAAAAAAGTTGTTTTCTCTAAAAAGCAAAAAGCTTTTGTTTTTCACATCTCCCGACTTTAAGCCAAGTGAAACTCTCATTTTGTTGAAAACGAGTTTTTAAGCAGCGGAGCGCGGTGTTTTACGTTAAGTACTAACTTTGCAACGAAACGATAGCCCATAGACTATTTTCGTATAATAAGTTAATCATTAAAGACTAACTTTGCAAAGAACCGTTAACCCCAAAGACAATTTTCGTAAAGTGTTTCTGAATTTTTTTACAAAAACAATTGTTGAGTTAACCTTTCGTTGCAAAGTTGGTCATTAAGGACTAACTTTGCAACTGACTGATAACCTTAGAGACTATTTCTGTAACTTTTTTTCTACTGTTTATAGTCTCACGATTGGTCTATTATTATTAATTTTTTTCCTTTTGCTTAACGACGCTAATGACGCCTAACGAATCTTCATAATTGCTATATATATATATATATATATGCTCCGGTTCCATTAAGAAGATTTTTATTTTGAGAATATTGAGAAATCTTCGTTTGACCAAATTGATTCATATTTTTTGATTTGATTCACAAGTAAACATCATTTAATAGTGAATCAAATCTATAAATCACAAATTT
>BQNB010059553.1:0-32693 GCA_026074375.1 Tanacetum coccineum | reverse complement strand
CAAACCATTTAAAAAAGATAATGAAAGTGTATAAAATGTATGTGTTTTGTGATTAAAAATGGTATAAAAAGTGAGATTTTATAGTGAATGGGGGATTGTTTATTTTATTTTTAAATAAAAATATAAAAGAAAGAGTTAATTTTTTTTAATACGAAATCTTCCTCCAATTGTAAGGTCGTGCAGAAGACCCTAACTTTGCAAAGGTTGGGGGTGACCAGGTCTTGCTTCGGTCGGCGTAGTGGGGTGACCAGGTCCCTTTTATTGCCACATGGGACGACCGACCGCAAAAGGTCGTCCCATTACGTTTAGCCTAATATAAATTGTTGAAACTTAAATATATTTTAGGAATGTTTGAAAATCACATTATGACTAAATTTGACTAATGGTTGTGTAGAATGTTTTAAAAGGAAGAATTGTAGTGAAAAAGTAATAATTTGTGCATACACGGAAGCGAATTCCATTCCCTTTTACAAAGGTCAACTTTGTATTTGCACATGAAGCATAATAGAGATTATTTACGATTTGTTTTGTAGTGTTGAATAAACGGTAATCATGTCATTTAATATACTAGACGAGTATCCATGCGTAGCAACGGGATTTTATAGCGGTAGATAACCAAATGTTTATCAAAAAATTAATATCTTTAAAAAAATGGACTTATTTTTCTTTTAAAGTTTAACAATATTTCTTGCTTTACTAAAACAATATATCTATATCTGTATCTATACTCTATATCTCTACTACATATAAAGGAAATTTGCCCAATTCTTGAATTTTCAACAATTGGCTGAATGTTGAAAATTGAATTCTAATTTCGAAAACAATTGAAATCATTATGATGTTGAAAGTTGAAAGCTTGCAAACGAAACTGATTTGACTATTCAAAACCTACGAATTAATAGATTAATGTTTCAATGCATTAAATTATCACATTTAATTTGGTATTGTAACCACTAATTCCTAGGAGGCTAATTATGGAATAGATTAATGAGCCCATTAATCTCTCATAATTTATATTGACTATAGTTTGGGTAAATCCCCTATAAATAGGGATCACAATTGCATTGAAAAAACACACAGAAACATTTAATCTTCTCAATATCCAACTTATCACATTCACACTTTTTTTCTTTCATTTTGATTCTCAGTTTTAGATATCATGTTATGTGTATCATCGTAAACCACTTCTACCATATTTTCATACTAATTTATTCATTATCTTTGTCATATTTTATTTCAGCCACCATCTGCCGCCACAAATTTTCGCTTCCGGAAACGAGGTCGCCACGAGAAATCGCCGTCGAAAACGAGGTTGCTGTCAGAAACTGCTGCCACCATATCTACTTGTAAGTTCTTTTTTAAGTTTTTAGGCTTTTTGTTTATCTATACTACATTATAAAGGGTGTATCACCCATTATTGAATTCTTGAAACTCTTAATCTTGAAATGTTGAAAGTAGAAATACATTTTAGGAAATGTTGACATTTGAAAGTCTGAGAGTCGTAATGTAATTTAGGCAATGTTAGTCACATTTAATTTGGTATTGTAACCACTAATTCCTAGGAGGCTAATTATGGAATAGATTAATGGGCATATTAATCTCTCATAATTTATATTGACTATAGTTTGGGTAAATCCCCTATAAATAGGGATCACAATTGCATTGAAAAAACACACATAAACATAAACACTTAATTTTCTCAATATCCAACTTATCACATTCACACTTTTTTGCTTTCATTTTGATTTTCAGTTTTAGATATCATGTTATGTGTATCATCGTAAACCACTTCTACCATATTTTTATACTAATTTATTCATTATCTTTGTCATATTTTATTTCAGCCACCATCTGCCGCCACAAATTTTCGCTTCCGGAAACGAGGTCGCCACGAGAAATCGCCGTCGAAAACGAGGTTGCTGTCAGAAACTGTTGCCACCATATCTACGTGTATGTTCTTTTTTAAGTTTTTAGGCTTTTTGTTTATCTATACTACATTATAAAGGGTGTATCACCCATTATTGAATTCTTGAAACTCTTAATCTTGAAATGTTGAAAGTAGAAATACATTTTAGGAAATGTTGACATTTGAAAGTCTGAGAGTCGTAATGTAATTTAGGCAATGTTAGTCACATTTAATTTGGTATTGTAACCACTAATTCCTAGGAGGCTAATTATGGAATAGATTAATGGGCATATTAATCTCTCATAATTTATATTGACTATAGTTTGGGTAAATCCCCTATAAATAGGGATCACAATTGCATTGAAAAAACACACATAAACATAAACACTTAATTTTCTCAATATCCAACTTATCACATTCACACTTTTTTGCTTTCATTTTGATTTTCAGTTTTAGATATCATGTTATGTGTATCATTAACGATTTTTCTTTCGTGATTTCTAACGATTTTTATTCTATTAATATGAGTTTCTTTATTGTGCTTTTAAATTTATAGCTGCGGCCTGAAACTGCTATTTTGGTGGCTGGAATTTGCTTTTGCTCGTCAGAATCTTGAAGTTTGTAGGAAATGTTAAAAATGATATGTAATGTAATTTCTAAAGCGACATTTATATTTGTTAATTTAGTAGTGTAGATGGGCTGGTGATAACTTTATATAGTATTATTTTAACTTTCTTGTGTAAAGAGTATAAATGTAAATTTGATACGAGAATTACACTTTTCTATACTAAATATAAAGCATTTAGTCATATTTCTTTAAATTTCAACTTTGTTGAAAAAAGTATTTTAGCCATTTCTTGAAATTTTAACATTTTTGAAAATAGTATTTTAGGAAATGCTGAAAAATAAAATTTATACATATTTGGAATGATTAAAAAAAGGTATATCTATACTCCTTATAGAGGAGATTTGTCTAATTGTTGAAAAGTTGAAACTTGACAAACCTATTTTAAGCAACGTTGAATATTGAATACGTGGAAACTATTTTTGTATACTCATTTAATGCGTGAAAACTGTTTTAGGGAAACTACAAATTGCTTCAACTGAGATATCATTTAACTACAGATAAAGGGTTTAAGAAAAAACTTTTGGTCAATTAATAAAACATAAATAATATATGGCAAATGAGAAGACTTAAAACTAAAAACCTAAATTATATATGATCAATTAATAACTCATTAATGAAACGTAAATTAAAACCTAAAACTTGAAATTTAAAGATTAAAAAATCTTAAAACTTAAATTTATATATGGAAATGCATAAATTTGAGTTCGTGTTTTATTATTTGACTTAAAAAATTGATTTGAACTTTATTTAAGGTAATTAATTAAATAATCAAAGCTTATGAAAGAAGATATATAAATTTCGAACATTTTGGTTAAAACATCAATTCCGATCTTAAATGAAAGGTTATTTTTTGTTCAACCGGTTCGTTCACTAGGTTAACCAGGTCCTTCATAAACGTTGAAAAAATTAAAAAATAAAATGTCTTTAATAATTTCGGTAGGAAAAAGAACGTGGGTTAACGGTTCAACCGGTGCGATCGGATTTCGAAAATATAAAAAAAAGTTTAATTTGACTTATTTTTTCGATCATATTCGGTTGAACCGGCCGGGTCGAACCGGGTTTCAAAACATCATGTTTGATCTCTAAACCAACAAACTTTTATTATTGTTCATTTATAACCCAGATTCAACAACTTTGAACTAGCCCACATGCATTAAACACACACAATGTATGCACAAAACAAATGACCCCCTAGCTGCACTTGCACTTTTTACCCAAACCATAACTCTTTTTCTATTAATTATCACAATATTGCATATCGTTTTTTATTTTGACCCAAACAATTCTATTGTGAACGTTACACAAAAACGTCCCACAATATTGCATATCCTTAATTATCGGCCGCTAAGGATTTTCCGTGCAGGCACGTCTATACTCTATATTACATATAATGGGTTTACACCCTAATCTTGAAAGTGAAACTTAATTTTATATATAGAAAGTTGACTTTAAGTTATAAATTTGAGATTTGACTTATTAAAAAGAAATATAAACTACTAAAATGACTATAGGTATTTTAGGATAAGAAAATTTTGTATCAAGTATTGTAAATGTTCTTTATTTTCTTTGTAGTTAATTGACGAAAGTAGCTTGCTCAAAAAAAATTGACGAAAGCAGAATGGCGTAACCGAACTTTTTATGAGGTACACACCGTGCAGCTAGACAATCTTAAAATAATACAATCGAAAAAGACAATCACACACAAATTGACATTATTGGAAGCCAATGTAACTATGCTATCAGAAAAACAATATTAGAAAAGGATTCTCTAGTGCTACAAATATAGTTTGCCAAAAAACAATTATTCACCGATGAAATTTTGTCGAAACTAGAAACTCGTTGCTATGCACGGGTACTTGTCTAGTCTTTTATAGTGTAATGACCAAATGAGAAATGAAATAAATATGAGAAGAATGAGAAAAAACAACCACAAGTTTTAGATGCATCTTCCAATTATTTTCTCCCTGTTATAAAATATGTGGTTGATATTGTTTCTAGCTCTTCTCATTATAATAATTCTTCTCATTAGATTCATTCTTATCTTTTAGAGTTAATTACATGTTTGGTCCTTATGATTTACCCAAAATTGCATGTTTGGTCCTAAAATGCAAAAAAATTACACCAATGGTCCATGTGGTTGTCCAAATTGGGTTAACCGGTCCTTTGACCGATTTCCCATCCGATTGCACGTTAACGTCAGGGGCATTTTAGTCCAACCACTTTCATAAGAAACCTCAGGGACCATATTTGCAACACTAATTTTTTGTTTCCCGCATGATTCTAACAACAAAACAACAACTAACATGCAAATTGTTACAAATTCATTTCCAAACTAGAAATTGTTATAAGTTCATTTCCAAACTGCAAATTGCAACACTAATCTTTGAGCCTCAAATTCAGATTAATGATCTAAACTGCATCACTAATCTAAACTGCAACACTAATCTAAACTGCAAATTGTTACAAATTGATATCCAAACTGCAATAGTAATCTTTAAGCACCACCAAATTCTGATTAATGACCTAAAAATCAGGTTATGTAAAATGCATTTCCTAAACATCACAAATACATACAAACATGCTGCAACTCATCCAAAACATCAGCTAATCTAACCTAATCTAACCTGCAAGGTTAAGACCTAAAGTGCAGATGCATTTCCTAAACATAAGATTAATGACCTTATTGCATACAGGTGCAAATGCATTTTCTAAACATCAGGTTATGACAAATGCATTTCTTAAACTGCAAATTCATTTCCTAAACATCACATTAATGACCTTATTGAATACAAGTGCAAATGGATTTTCTAAACATTAGGTTATGACAAATGCATTTCTTAAACAACACAAATACATACAAACAGGCTATAATAACAAATGCATTTCTGATGTGTTGAAAAAGCTTTAAATTTATAAGACTAGTTTCACCGAATTTTAAACCAACACACGGGTAAAGTACAACCCACGTATGTAGTATAATATTTTAGGTAAGACCAGGTCGATCCATAGGGATTTCTTTATGTTCGTATAATCAAAGGAATTAAGACAAATGATAATAACTTTTTGACAAATAATGATAACAAGGAAATTCAATAATAAGGAAATATAACTACTCGGATAGCTTCATATAATTCAGTAGCGATCGTGATAATCATGATCTTAATTTTATTCCTTAATTCATAAAAAGCTTTTCTCGTCAAAAGAGCGTTTTCATAAATTATCCGTTTTAACCCAAGACTTATATTTGATTAACTTACTCAAGTGTGTCACCCAATTAACCAAGTCACTATGATATCAAATCTATTTTTTTATCAATTAACATAAGCGGATTCCTCCAACCAAATGACAAAGATCCATACACAAATCTTTAAAACAATATAATACACAATGGGTCTTTCGACCTATACAATTATGCATATATAATCAAAAGTGATAAACAAAGTTTATAAGATCAAATACGATAGGATTTCAATACAAACATGAGATTAACAAGATCATAATAATACCAAACGCTTCTCTATTATATTAACATATCTGTGTAGTCATAAGAGGTTTAGCCTCTAATGGCTACTGAGTTCATAATAACAAAGATAAAGAGAGTAATAGGAGACATACAAGATTCAGAATGATAATGGATTACACAAGGTGTAGCAAGTACCCCGGTTACAAATACCGAACTATATAACCCTTTTTATTCTATGTAATTATAACCCGTCTTCTTGGTATTCTTCTTATGGAATTCGTGAGACTAAATTGATATTGGATAGTAGATGGTTGTGTAAAATGGCTGAGAAATGCCGCGTATTTATACGCTGTCCAAGAGGGGAAGTGCGGCGCACAAAATACTTTATGCGGCGTACTTTACTACTTGGCGGTAAAGTTTCATAAATGCTCTGGATAAGCACGCCGCACATTTTGGAGAGTACGGCACACATTAGCTTTGACTGTTTCATTCACTTTAGGGGAAAGTGTGGCGCACAAAATAGCAAAACCGACGCACTTCCCTTTATTTCTTGGATTTATTTCTTCTCTTTCTTTTAGCTTAACTTCCACACGATATAAACACTTGTATCCTGGACTTTTCCAGCTTGGACTATCTTTAAGTGAACCTGCACATTTTGCATACTATTAAGTATCGAAAGTTCACGAGAAATGCTAATAATATATACAATAATGCCATCGAAAATATGTATAATTAAGGCGTTATCACATCCCTCCACACTTAGCTATTGCTTGCCCTCGAGCAATCAAAGCGAGCAAACAAGATTCATTTATCGTGGACGTGGAGAAAAATCAATTTTTATTTTCACAAGTGTTTATCCGGTTATTAACATTTCAGGCATAGACATATAACATAAGCACCTCAAAAAATGGATATATTTATTTTTATTCACACAAGTCACTCATATAGGGTTTGTATTTGTGAGATCGCTCAATTTGCATAAACATAATCTAGATAGCTATCATATGCTTGTACAAGACACATAAACATGACCGATTAGGCATGAGCACTAGACAAAATCTCAAAGAGGCATAATGTGGGAATGTGATATGGGTGATTATGGAAAACATAATAATATCATGTGCCAAACCAAAGCCTTATAACAACATTACATACTTTTTTTAATTTCAAACGATAACAATAACGATAACTAAGGCTGGCACATAACTTAGACATTGAGCATATTGTACTTGGGAGACTTTAGCACTAAAAGCGAGTGCTGCAGAATAACGGGATTATATGGGGATCATTTTACCTCTTATCATGCGAAATTGTTTATAAATTAACCTCACTGCGGTTTAGTAAATGATAATCAAGTACAAGTTCTAGAGCTACTTCCTTTCTAGAGCCTCTACAATTGGTTTCTTTTTTGTCAATTCTTGATACTTCCTTTCTAGAGCCTCCAAAATCTTCTCTTTTTGTTGAGGTGATAGTTGATGAAAAATAGTTTGAGAAGGTTTTGATGACGGCTTGGAAATCTCTTCGATCTTTAATGGTGCGGGTGGTGTAAGCTTGTTCACATAATAGTTTCTAAGGCGGTTCGCCTTTCTTATTTTGACTTGCTCTTTACTTGCATTATTAACGTCAACCATGTTCTTCAAAAGATTTTCCAACAAGGCATCAACATCTTTATTTTCCCTAAGCATAGTGATGTTAATTTTCATTTCTCCCAATCCAAAATCCACTTGACTTATTGTAGTCACAAGAAAGCTCCTTCCAAACACAATGAAAGGTTCCCATTCATTCACATAATCAACCACAACAAAATCGGCTTCAACGTCATAGCCATTAATCCCTACTCGAATATCTTTAACCATCTTTCTTCCATACTCACCGTAATCAAGTCTCACATATCCAAGTTCATTTAATAAATCTTCCAACATATAGTTGTCAAAGTAGAACATATATAGTTCCGCATCCATTGCTCCATTTCCTTCCACATCACATAGGGTAGAAAACCTCATGAAGGGTTCATCATACTCACGATACGGGGCCTTAGTAAACACTACAATCTCTTGCTTAACCTTAGCATTTTACTTAGTATCAACAACAATATCCATAGCATCATCTACTTTAGCTTCCTTTTCCACTTCTACCAACTCTTCTACCATCATGGTAGAAATCTCATCATCAAGCGTACTCTCCAACTCGTTCAGATACGCAGAAACCTCATTTAGTGATTCCATTACTTTAGAAAACGTAAACTATAAAACAACAATAAGCATAAACCAACTCATTAGGGTTAGGGTTAGTAATAAGCAAAACTTAGGAAAACGACACTTAAAATTAGTTCAACTAAGGTAAATAAGCGCTAGGAAATATACTAAAACTAAACACGAGCTAACACAAAGCAAATATGAAGAAAAAAATCTAACCAGAGAGATCCAGTTGATCGGCCTGGTCTGGTGAATTGGGCTAAAAATTTGCAGCCGTTCGACTGCGGGTTTGGGTCATTCGACCCAAGCTGATTTTTTCGCAATTATCTATTTTTTTAGAAGATAAATAAGACACTTTTATAAAAGAGAAATTTTTTACTAAGACTTAAAAATGACAACACAATTTTTAATTAAAATAAAACACGAACACATCTAAGAATACGAAAGGTCACATATAAATAAGGAAAAAACGACTAATACGCAAACAATCACGAAACATGCATAGTAAACAATTGAAAACATAAAGACACGAAAAGATTAAATAACACATACAATCCTACACTTAAAACGAGGTTATCACTTGTCAAACATGCTAAAATAAATATAATTAACTTAAAGGAAATAACAAGTTTGCAAGCAAAGAAAAGATAACACAAAAAAAAAACAATTTTTTTACACAGCTAAATCCAGACGATCGACCACGGGCTCAGGTCGATCGTCCAGATGGACTTAGGTGCACGAAAATGGCCAGACGATCGGCCACAGGCTCAGGCCGATCGTCTGGTTTGTTTCTGCAAACCAAAACAAAAAAAATTTACCTCTTTTTTTAATTTGTTTTTTTACTTTTTATTTATGATTTTTTTATAACTTTTTTTTAAACTCTTCCGCTACCATTTATATTTTTTTATAAAATTATTTTAACACATTAAATCTCCGGCAGCGACGCCAAAAATTTAATGCGTCACGATGTGTGCAAGTTTTAATTATTTATAAAACGACTACTTTCCTTAGACTAAAACACATACGAGCAAGTATACTCATCTGTAGTAGTAAAGGTGGGTAAGTCGGGATCATCCCAAGAGATTTGATGAAAATAATTTTATTAGTAGTGGTTAAAGTAACGAGGGTGTCACAACGTAATTACCATGTAAAACAAAATTAACAAACATAATTTAAATAACCAAAACCATATTTGTATGGGAATCTGTATCTTCTCGTATGAGTGTTTGAGTTTGTTTGGATAAAACAATAAGAAATTATGCACAAATCTTTTGTAAACGATTTTCAATCCATGGTGTATTTCATGAAAGATTCGTTTTAATATTGGTTTGATGGGAACCCTTTCGACCTATGAACACCATCGAAACCAATAATTCATGTGTCATTTGTTTAGAAAACATGACTTGCAAAACTCGTTCATTTGAGTCCTTTCGACCTATATTCGAGATTGAATCAACATAAGTTTATCTAACATGTCCATTTGGTAGGTGTCAATTACCCAATGCCATACTCATTCGTGCATGAACGTTTTGGGATAAAAACTTTATTGGAAATCCTTTCGACCTCTAGATCCGATTTTAAGAATTTATTTGACAAGTTATTTAAACAAATGATTTTTCAAACAAACTTATAAAGAAATCACATCATCATGCATAATTTTTCAAACATTCATATTCAAATCAACATTTTTCCACACAAGCATCCAACAATCACTTTATAAACATAAAAAGTAACCAACACTTGACATAACATTCAATCATTCTCACAAAACACATGTAATTTATAACCATAATGGAATTGTACCTAATCGATTACAAAAGAAACAAGACTTGGACTTGTAGCACTCCAAACGCCTCCAATCTTCTAAGACCAACACACTAACAAGAGCAACCAATTCTGAAACTTCTTGAATGAGGGCAAGATCTCAGCTTTTTAGGTTAGGAAAATGATTATCCAACCTTAGGGTGTAAGGTGTATTAGGGTAGTGGTTTCTTTTTTGTAATGCACACACAATCACCTAGGTTTAAGGTGTTTATATAGGCTTAAGAAGCTTGGAGAAGGAGGTAAAAACGTGCTACCAAAGTAATGGGGAGAAATGATCAGTCATAAATCATTATAGCACTAGCTTTAAATGTAATTTTAGAAACGGTTTTGAAAGCAGTCGAACGATTCCTCAGCCAGGTCGATCGACCAGATGCATTTTTCCTAGATTTGGTCAAAACGACTACGGGCTCGGGTCGTTCGATCGGATTCAATTTTGCTCAGGTTTTTTGTCAAAACGACCTGAAGCTTGGGTTGTTCGACCGAATTGATTTTCAAAATTTTGCACTTTTTATTTTCTTCGTTTTAGCATCCCGGGTGCTCGTTCCTTGATCGGGTTTGACTTTCATGACTCCAAAGTCAATAAAACACTCTTCCTTGAACCCATAAATGATCTCCTCATGGTTTCTCCTTCTCGAAAACTCTTCCTCGAACTCTTCTTTGTCAGGAAATCTTTGCATTCGTTAATCCCTTTCTCTTTTCCTTCTTTCCTCGATATTTTTATCACTTTCTTTGGTTTAGCTAGCTACAAACATATAAGTTCATCTTTGTGCAATATTAGTAGCAAAAGCTTAATAATTAACTGCATAACACCTATAAAAATACAGAGAACGCGCCTAAAAACATACACGCTTAAAGCGTTATCACACATGTTGACTTACTTAACTAAAACGCAAACACGATCGGGTGATGAGGACGTTACAAACTTCGCACGTGCATCATTTCGCTATTGACTGATTGAATCTAAAGCACAATATACTTTAACTAGGTCGCGTTAGAACATTCATACTCATTCATCAGTTTATTGATTATTCCTGCTTCACCTTCTGCAAAAGGTGAGTTTCATAGCCCCACTTTTTTACTATTTTATGAATACTTTTATTCAAACTTAAGGTGCGATACATGCTCTGTTTTCTGTTTTACTTTGGATTTAGTCTAAGTACCGATAATCCACTTTCCCATTGTTGTGAATTGTTGATTATGTGTTGCAAGCGAGAGTGTTGTAGATAGATCTATCGGGATTAGCATCCCCGTCCGAATCGGTGGTCCTGATCATACGAACGTATACCATGTCAAAATTTAGGTGATCTAGACACCTACGGAGTTACATTACTTGGCATACTTGGCATACTTGGTGCATTATGTTGTTAGCTTCGGTGTCTTAATTTAGTACTATCGTAATACCTTTTGTGATATATTGTATGTGTTACAATAGTCGCGCTAAACTAAAACTTGCATCCATACTTATCTTTTACTTAAACCTATGAACTCACCAACATTATTGTTGACCTTTTAGCATGTTTATCTCAGGTACATATCTTATAAGGATTATTTGAAGCGCATTCGGAGGCAGCATACATTCACGACTTTCTACATGAAACTTTTATAAAACGTAAAGCGAAATGTTATAAGATTTATTAAATGTCGTTTAACTCTGATTATTTCAACTATGTAAACTTGACCTTTTATTTAATAAACGGTGTATATTTTCAAAACGTCCATATAGTGGTCGTTCCCTTGTACCTTGTGTTTGAGATACTTTACGAACATCATGCCCCTATGTTTCCTATTCCACTGCGCCATGTTTTGGGGGTGTGACACTGGTACAAGTTTAGTCCTCGATCTTAGTTTGTATTTTTATCTTCCATTTATGAATCTCGTACATATAGTCCCTGGAGTGAGTCATAACTATGGCGTAGTTTATGTTTCGAACTACGCCGTAGTTCTTCCTACGCAACATTTCCATCTTTGACATAAAATAACTACGGCGTAGTTATTTCGATCCAACTACGTCGTAGTTGTGACTTCAGCATAATCCTTCTTAAGCTTATAATAACTACGATGAAGTTAATACGGCCAACTACGTCGTAGTTCTTCTTTTTCTAGCGTTTATCTTCTTTTAAAAATATAGTACCCCTACAAAATAATATAGTAGTGGTACTATTCTTCATTTGCCTCTTGAGTTGCTTCCTGTAGAGATTTAGTAGCCTTCCTTCAATTTTAGTACCTCTACTAAATTACGTAGTATCAATACTATTTTTGGCCATTTCTCGCATTTTTTTTGTTCTAATGCCTTAATTACCTAAATCTGCAATATAAATGAATTAAGTACAGATTCATACAAATATAATATAAAACATGGCAATAAATAAGGGAATTTGATATAAAAAAGTATTAAACATTTGATGTTATCAAATACCCCCCACTTGACTTTTACTTTCCCTCAAGTAGACCTTTTTAAATAATTCTTAAAAAGATATCTCCTAAGTTAACTCGAAAGATATGAATTTAAAAATTACCTAAGCTATAAAATTCAAAACCAAGCACCTCATGAAAGGAAAAATGAATCACACTAATACTCTCTCTAATTTATGTGTTTCATTTTTGATGATCACTCAACTGCTCAGTCATGACGAGTATTCTATCATAAGCTTGGAAAGGATACTAATCTCTACCACTATAGTCTATATGCAACTGTTCAAAAATGCAAATTAGGTGACACATACAGTCTTAAACAGGATGAATAATCCTAACCGATACCAATGCTCCAAAAAAAGAGACAAAACCACACATGCTCATCTAAATCCATGAACGAGACACATGTGATTGCTCAAATCCTTAACTCGGGCAAGCTAAAAGTTAAAATTATTAAAAGGGTAGAATAAAGACATAGGAAGCACATTTAATTGATGTTAAATAAAATAAACACAAAACAAATAGTTTCCTAAGTCCACAATCAAGGAATCACTAGTCGTATTTAATCCCATAAGGCAAAATCCGAGGGTCAAGAGTCAAGGGGCCTTCATAATACACGAGTTAATGCGTATAATGTGTAAGGTAATGCCTCGTAATCTCCATAACTATGCAAGAAAGACGCATTAACTCGGCCTTCATCATTAATGAACAAAAAGTTATGTGCTATATTTAAAAAAAAATTGGGTGAAATCAGCACATAATCTAACCAAATACACTCTAAAAATCACTCATTTCTATCTCCCTTCCCTCAGTTTAGATGTACAATGCCCACATTGTACAAATATAAACTTAAATAGAAAAGGTTAGATAGAAATGCACGGGTTTATAATACCTATTTTCAAACATCACGAATATGTCAAGACATCGCTAGCTGCACAAGGCGGGAATACTACCACTATACTAAATGACATATTAGATGATTTACATTTATAATCAGCAATTAACAAACTAATAACCACTTACTTGCATGCTCTTTATTCTATTTTTTTATAGAAGACAAGAATACAATGAAAAGTAAATTACGATACAGACACATATATACACGATCATCCCCCCACTTGAGATCAACTATCTTCTAAATCTGACTTTTCTTCAAATACCCTTTATCCTAACCCCGCGACTTTCACCAGTGGAACCAAAATAAACCAGCTATTCCCCGACCATGGACTAAAGAAACTACATGGTAAGCTAGGCGATTGGTGTAACAAAACAATAACATATAATGGGTTCCAAAATGAAAGGAATGGCTCAGACGGGTTTACTAGGGGTATTTTGCACTAAAGATGAGTGAAACAAAGGGTTTAACAAGGGAATTGACTAATCAGTGTGAAAAGTCAATATACACGAAACATATATAGGCTATTTGGGGTTAATCCTAAAATTTGCCTTTTATCCCAGTCACACCGATTATACTAAGTTACCTTAGTGCAATGCTCATTTTGGTGGTCTCGAAAAGATATACCAAGCCAAGTTCTAAAGTCTACTACAGCCACCGACACACTCATTTTTATGAAATTTATGTATAAGGGGAAAACGGAAAGGCTTATCCTCACACAAGTGATTATAAGGGTTAGGTGTGCTTAGTTAAGTTTTTACTTGTTAAGTAAAGAAAAACATGTCAAAATTTTAAAAATGAAACATTTTTCAATAAAACTAGAAAAATAAAGGTAAGTATAATCAAGCAGTCATTTATTTCTAATCCCTCTCCCCACTTGAGTCAAACTAAGCATATAATATAAAAGTGGAAGGGTAAGAAATGGAACGGAAAAAACTCCCTTGTGAATTGCTCGGTATGATCAATGTGTAGCATGTTCAGACACACGCTTCAAGTATGCTTCCGCGAGCAACATCCTTAATTACTATCAACTCATCATCATATTTGTTGAGCATCCAACTAATCTGGAATTAAAATGCTTCCTTGTAGCCAAGTGTCATCCAAGCACGAGTCCACGTGCTTTAACCTGTATAGCTGCAAGAAAACTAATACCAAAAGCATAAATTCGGATAAAAGAAAGATACCACAAAATGTACAGAATAATAATACAAGAAATACAATCCTAACTCACAAAGTTCATTTACTAAACAACCACGGTTTTGTGAAATTTTAGATTATTTTGAAAAATAATTTATGTTGCAGGAAGGAACTACGGCGTAGTCCATAGGTGGAACTACGCCATAGTTAAGTGGAAACATTTATACCTTAAAAACATCATACCAACTACGGCTTAGTCCAAGGGAGGAACTACGCCGTAGTTACATAAACTACGTCGTAGCTGTGAAAGCAATGCCGTAGTTTCAACCTGCATTTACTTTTTCCACATAACCACAAGCCAAGGTGATCCCGATTATCCATCCCCTTGCTGTAGAAACCTGCAAACAAAGTGAGAACTACACAAAACCAACTAAATGCATAAATGAAATGAAACAAAACATAATTAAAAAGATAGGCATGGGGTGCCTCCCATGAAGCGCTTGTTTTTGTTCGAGTCTTGAGCTTGACTCCACCCTTATTTAGTAAGCAGCAGGGTGTTCATACCTTCACTTAAAATCAAGTGTGGGTGATAGTATCCATATACACCATAAGGGTGTAAGTATGCTACAGGAGGGGCGTATAAGGTTAAAAATTTAGACCTGTAGAGGACTTTGAATTCCCTTCTTACCTCATTAGAAATGGATGATGGAGTGATTTGTTGCATGAAATTTGACCGACCTCTGGGCTCTATAAAAACAAAGAAAGGGTCTTCATCAAGACTCCACTGTAACGCTTCTTTAGTGTTTGAATAGTCAACGTCATGGTTTTCATTCATTTCAACGTCCTCCACCTTAACTTCCTCTATTTCCTTTGTTGTGCTAACAATTATGTTTTCTTCCTCCTGTATACAATCACTAGCAATTTCATTAGTAATGAGAAAAGTAGGAAAGTTAAGAAGATTACCACTTTCATGGTCCATATTCCCAACTGTTTCTTCATCACACCTATTTGGAACTTCTTCATGTTCCATATTTATAAGGTTTTCTCCTCCTATTCTAAACAAGTCATCCAGGATCTCTTCAAAGCTGAAATCCTTCATATCTAAAGGAGGGTTAGGCCTTTATGGTGATTGATCAAAAAATTAAGGGTGTAAAACCATGAGTGGTATCCTGTACATCACTTTTCATTAAACATTGCATAGCCATATACAAATCATACTCGGCTAAAGTGATGCTATCAATGTCAATTTCATTTTCAAAATTATGGGATATGGAACTAAATTTGGTACAAGGTTGAGGAGTTTGAAAACATGGGGGTAAAGAAGGTAGCCTACTGATGACATCAAATAACGTTACATTTATACCATCATTTATCTCGAATAAGTTACCCACTTCTATATAATTATTGCAAGAATTCGTACTTAATTGCTTAAAAGTGTTATTTGCAGTAATTAAGGAGTGATTTGTGAAGACATGCTAAAAGGCGCATATTTTGGAGCTAAAACAAAGATATTTCCTATTTCTAACCAAGCGCCGTATCCAGAAAAGAGATATGGCGTATCAGCGCCAACTCTTCGCAAGAAAATGCATACAACCAATTCCCAATACGACGTATCACTCTTATACCATACGCCGTATCCAGCTGGATATACATTCAAAGATACAGAGATAATTATATTTTGGGAATGGATATTTGATTAATTATCAACTTTGCGCGCACTCCAAGGAAAATACCCCAATGCGCCGTATTGGCCTAGCTCATTACGGCATATCCAGACTTTTTCAGACACTATAAATAGAAGACTCAAAAACGAGTTTTCGAGGTGCAAAATCATATTCTTCATACCATACACATAAAAGACGATTTTCTAAAGAAAAGAAGAGCAACCAAAGGTCAAGCATCGATCACGATTCCATAGAAGACACCGTGTAATTCCTATACTCTTGTAATCATTTAATTTTTGGTATTGTTCGGTAAAACGTTTAGTTTACCTTGGTTATTTGATCACGCTTGTATAATTACAATGGTTATGGGCTAATACCCTTGGGTATTAGCCATCTTAATGAAGATTTAATGTTTGGTTTGTTTTAAAATCGATTTTCTTAATTTATCGTTGAAAGTTTAATTATGTTTATCACATGATACTTGTCTACGTGTTTGAATATGCGACCTATCATTCAACTGGGTCTAGTTACGCCTAACAAGTGAGCTAGATACTGGGATAGCTCTCCATATCGTGTTTTATATTACTGGACCAATAGGATCACAAATAACGTTCTGTCTTTGTCTTTAAATTAAGAGCTTAGTTGGACCGGCAGGTGACCCGTAATGTTTCAACAAGTATGTTCTTGATTAATTGATAAAGATTTGAATAGTGGACTACCAGTATATAAAATACCGTCAAACAGTAAGTGGGTAAAGTCCCGATGGGCTAGGGTTTATCAAGATCACCATTGCTTTAATCCCTAGATAGATTATAATTAAACTAAAGGATGCTTTATGCAGATGCGTTAATTGTGACAGGATTCAACGTGTCTAGGTCTTAGGATGATGTCCCGCCTAAGTCTTAAGAATGATATGCCGCTTCGAGATAAGAAATCATTGCACTAAACAAACAAACCAACATTTAATCGGATTTAATATGGCTAATACAGTTTTCTATTATTTGGCTTGTACCGCTCTTTTATCCTTTGATTGTTTTCTTGCGTGTTTATTGTGTTTAGAATTGATTTTTGTCACCATAAAACCTGTGCCAGTCTCTCAGGCTGAAAACCCCCAATCTATCATTAGAAGCGTATATAGCATAGGTTTAACAAGTAATTAGAATTAACTTAATTAGAGTAATTAAAATATTGATAGATTAAAAGGTTAAGGACCTCGCTCTTAGTGTTCGACACCTACTTATCACAAAACTCTACCTGATCGGGTACACTTCCTGTTAAAGTTTTATTTTAGGATAAGTCGGCTAAATATAAATGTAAAACTTGGTAATCAATAAATTGACCCTACACGACAGCACATCAGGTGTTCAAACTCGAAGTTGAATGGTAAGGTAACTAGTGGGGTTGGCGGACTGTGACATGTTTTAATGTTATGTAAACGGTATTATGTGAAATCATAAAAAGATGTAAAGACCATTGTGTCATTCACAATATCTTGAGAAGTGTTTAATATTTATATAAATAACTCTTGTATATATATATATAAAAGTCACGTAAGCAAGTAAGCAAGTAGTATGTATGCACATGAAAAAGTTTGATGTGATGCAATGTTTGTGAAAACGGTTATAGTCTAGGTAAAATATGCAACCTAGTTCTCTATAACCTGGGCTCTGAATACCAATCTGTAACACTCCCAAATTGGGTCGCAGCGGAAAGTATGTCCGGGAGTTTTACTTCATAATACCATTGCACAAGGTATGAGAGAACGACCTCTAAATGAATCATTTGAAAAGTAATCTCGTTGATTTTTTTGAAATTGAACTTGATATAACATTTTTCCCGTAGTTTGCATCACAATGAAAAGCATGAAATAACACAACGAGATTTGATTTGTAGAAATCCATGAATGTACTCTTGAAAAGTCTAGACTCCAACGCACACCAGTTAAATCAAGCATCTAATTCACCTGAGAAGAACATGCTTAAAAGTGTCAACATAAAGTTGGTGAGTTCATAAGTTTATGTAAGTATAAATGTTGGATCGATAACATGCCTAAGAAATTGTACCCTTGGAATCTAGAATTCACACTTATAAAATTTAGCGTACAATTCCTCCTTCTTAAGCAATTCTAAAATTAACTTAAGGTGTTCCTCGTTCTCCTTTTTGCTCCTTGAGTAGATCAAGATATCGTCAATGAATACTATAACGGACTTATCTAAGTACGGCTTGCACACCCAATTCATGAGATTCATGAACACCACTGGTGCGTTGGTCACACCAAACGGAATAACCTAAAACTTGTAGTGACCATAACGAGTTATGAACGCGGTCTTAGGAATATCCTTTTCTCGAAATCTAAGTTGGTGATAACCTGATCTCAGATTGATATTCGAGTAGATACTAGATCCTTGTAGTTGATCAAACAAGTCATCAATCCTTGGAAGCGGATAATTGTTCTTCACAGTTAGCTTATTCAATTCTCTGTAGTCAATGCACATCCTAAAGGATTCATCATTCTTCTTAACAAACAAGACCGGATCTCCCTAAGGTAAGGAACTTTGTCTTATAAATCCTTTGTCTGAAAGTTCTTGTAATTGGTTAGACAAATCTTGCATCTCTGAAGGGAGTCTATAAGGTGATCATGCTACATGTGCAACACCAGGTAATAAGTCAATTTGAAAATTTAACTTGTCAGGGTTGGTGGAAGTCCTGTCAAGTCTTCAAGAAAGACTTCTGAAAAGTCTTGCATGATAGGTACATCCTCAAGTCGCTTCTCCTCTGAATTTTCTCTGTCTTCTTTTTAGTGATTTAGGCCAGAAAGACATGGCATCCTTTTTGTATATGCTTCTGGGTCTTGGTACACGATATGATACTAAATCTAGACTCGTTTCTACCATCGCTTTTATCCCCTTGAATCGTTAAAATTTCATTACCATAGGGGATACTGTAACACCCGACAATTTCACAGGTTAATATTTTATTATTAACTTGCATTATTTTTATTTTTATAATTTACGTTGACCTAAAACCGGGAAGTTGTCTCGCGTATACTGAAAAACGTCTCCGAATGCGTTTTGACTTTGGACTATTTGTAGTCTACTCCTAATATACGTGTTACGTCATTTTTAAAGTGTTACATAGGTCATGTACACTTACGTTTATGAATTTTGCGTTAAACGCGATCGTTTTGCATTTTTAGCATTTAGTGCATGCATGTAACCCTGTAAAATCACCACCTTTGCATGTAAACCATTAATTATTATCCATATGTCTCTTTAAGACAATAATTTGAATTTTCATCCCCCACCTAGTCCTCTTTAATCGGCTAACCTCAAAACATAAGAAAGAAACACATAATTAAAGTATTAGCCATGCACATGAGTGGTAGAGAGGAAAATGACACCCACATGTGTCATTTTCACCCCCAATTTATGTTCAAGACTTAAACATGTGATCTTGACTAACTGTTGCACTTTGACTAACTCTTGGATCAAAACCACTAACCATGGCTCACATGTTGTCATCTTAGTTTACAAGATAGTTCAAACCCTCCTCCATTGGCTTACCCAAACCCACGACATACATATATGAGCCAAGCCAACATGGTCTTGACTAGTCAACATTGCATACCCCAAAACCCTATTTAGCTTACTATATAAACTTCATATTTCACACATTAGGGTT
The DNA here is from genome assembly GCA_026074375.1 of Tanacetum coccineum. Lineage (NCBI taxonomy): Eukaryota > Viridiplantae > Streptophyta > Magnoliopsida > Asterales > Asteraceae > Tanacetum > Tanacetum coccineum. The sequence goes on along the minus strand of BQNB010059553.1, from coordinate 12,888 downwards.
ACATCTTTCATTTTGCAACCAAAAACAAACATCAACAATACTTCTACAATCATACAAGTCCTTTTCAAGATCATCTCAAGTTTTCCTAGTTCATTTCTTTAAGGTTCTTAAGGGTTTCAAGTATTTGGCTAAATCTCTAAGTTAGGGTTTCTTAAATACTTTGTGGGTTTTCAAGATCTTGGGTTTATTTTTATAGATCTAAGGTTTCACTTTGTTCTTTTTCATTTGTAAGCTTTCTTGATCTCTTTTTCTTGGATTTGATTTCTTCTTAATGTTCTTATGGATATTTAATTAAAACAAGTATCACCCTTGTGTTTGTGATGTGTTTTGATAAAATAAACAAGTGGGTTTTGATAATGGAAGTATCTTATTGTGTTCTTGCACTAAATATTGTTGTTGTTGTTGTAGTTTTAGGTTAGATTAGTGACTAAGTATGGTGTTGATGGTACTTAATGATGTTGTAACAAATTGGTGGAAGAGTTAAGATAGATTTCGGTGTTGTTGTGTTGATTTTAGCTTTGGCGAAGGGATTAGGTTAGATAATGGGTCGTTTGCGAATATTACGGATAATATGTTGTACAGTGGTTTTGGTAAAATCAATATTCTTATCCGAATTTAGTAAGGTGGTTAATGGGTCTTTAAAATTGTTTTGAGAAGCTAAGACCATAAAAACATGTTAGTATATCTTAACACCTTCGCGTGGAAATAAAAAATATAAAAATCAAACTTAAAATGAGTGATATATGGTATAACACTCCGTGTTTTCAGGCCATTTACGACTTCATTTAATTCACTATTTATTTTTAGTCTCGTACGCATTTGCTTTTAATTTTAATAGTCAAGTTAAATCGCGTAAGCTAAAAATTAACATTCAACGTAAACGGGCATCAAACAATTAAATGTTTACGTCAAACAAGTGTTAGATAGTTATTTTGAGGATAATTATTAACGTATGTACTTTATTTTTTTATTGGTTACATAAAGTGTTTACGTTTCGCGATAAAATACGTTTAGGCATTCACGGAACCACCAAAACTTTTCTACGCTCAACCAAATACCCATTATTATACCCAATACTCAAAGTTATATAAAACTTCACCCATGTTAATATTGGTTGGTTCAATTTTTATAAAAGAAACTAACAAGAACCTACACTTTACAAGTAATACCTTTACACTAAATCTTTATACTTTTAAACTACAAGTATTGTAAAAATATCAACAAGATATCAAAAATCATCTAGTACTCCCTCCCCCTAATTTCGGATGGAAAGTTGTTGGGATTAAAAGGCTTCATGATGATCTTGAAGTTACTGCTGCTAAGGTTTGTGTTACTACTGCTAGCACAAAGTTAATGAAAAATATGCTAAGTAGTTAGTACTCCCAGTGTAACTTAGTTACTACTGCTAGTGTAACTTAGTACTGCTAGTGTATATTAGTACTACTAGTTACTACTGCTAGTATATGTTAGTACTGCTAGTGTAAAGTTAGTACTGCTGGTGAAGATTGAAGAAAATATTCTAAGTAGTTACTACTGCTTGTACATAGTTAATGCTGCTGGTGTATAAGTTACTACTGCTGGTGCTAAGTTAATGCTGCTAATACAAAAGTTACAACTGCTCAAAGATTAAGACTGCTGAAAGAGTTTCTACTGTCAAAGAATGGATAAAGACATAAGAAAGGATAAAGATTGATTAGAGATCAAGATTACTTACGTGATAAGTATGAGTTATTTATAGAATAGATCATAGTGAATATTCTAAGTTTTAGTAATTTATTATAAATCGACTAGGACTCCTTGGTTTATAAAAGGAGGTCCTAGGGCATAGAGTTTATTATCCATAAATCTAGAAATCTTTTGTTTTGATATCATTATAGCTTCAAGGTTTGTAACCCTAATACTAGGAGAGTATTCGTATTATTTGTAATAATAATATTGAAGCTTTTATTGTTGAATTATATTGTTTTGTGTTACTGTTTCATTAAAGAATTCTTATTATATTAAATATTAGATTCCGCATAATCTTTAGTATTGTCAAACAAAGTTTCTTAAACTAAGTCGTGTGAGAATTTATCTTTTTTTTGTAGAATAATCTAAACCTTACTCAAGCTAAGGATTCACGATCCATTAATGTAGGATAACAAGTGCGTATCAGATCATGTTGCTTTGAGAAACTTTTGCTAAGATACATGATCAAAGAATCATCACATATGGTGGCTGCATCAAAAGTGCCTATGCTCAAACCAGGTGAGTATGAGCTTTGGAGGATGAGGATAGAACAGTACATCTAGATGATTGATTATTCTCTATAGGAAGTCATAAAGAATAGTAATGCACCTCCAATAACAAAAGTTGTTGAAGGTGTTGAGACTATAATTGCTCCTGCAACTGCTAAAGAAAAGGCACAAAGGAGGTTAGAGTTGAAGGCAAGAAGCACTTTATTGATGGGCATCCCTAATGAACATTAGTTGAAGTTTAACTCCATCAAAGATGCCAAGTCATTTATGCAAGCTGTTGAGAAGAGGTTTGGAGGGAATGCTGCTACTAAAAAGACTTAGAGGAATCTTCTAAAGCAGCAGTATGAAAATTTTACTGCATCTAGCTCAGAGGTGTTAAATCAAACTTTTGATAGGCTTCAAAAGTTTATCAGTCAGTTGGAGATTCATGGTGAAAATATCTCACAAGAAGATGTGAATCAGAAGTTCTTAAGAAGTCTGTCACTAGAATGGAACACCCATACCATTGTATGGATGAACAAGTCTGAGATAGATAAATTAAGCTTGGATGATCTTTACAACAACCTGAAGATCTATGAACAAGAGGTCAAAGGGACATCAAGCTCAAGCACACACATACAAAACGTAGCCTTTGTGTCCTCAAAAAGCACCAATTGTAAAAATGGAGCAGTTAATACTCCTCTTGGTGCTACAACTACTAGCACTCAAGCTATTGCTGTTAACTCAACAACAATTGACAACTTGAGTGATGCTGTCATCTGTGCTTTCTTTGCAAGTCAACCAAACACTCCACAACTTGATAATGAGGACTTGCAAAAAATTCATCTTGATGATTTAGAAGAGATGGATTTAAGGTGGAAGATGGCTATGCTAACAATAAGGGGTAGGAGATTACTGAAGAACATTGGAAGGAAGTTTTCTGTGAATGGTACTGAGACCATTAGGTTTGATAAGTCCAAGGTGGAGTGTTACAACTGCCACAAAAGGGGATACTTTGCAAGAGAGTGTAGGGCTCCTAAGAACCAAGAAAACAGGAATAGGGAGAACACAATAAGGGTTGTGCTAGTAGAGACAACTACTTCTAATGCTTTGATGGTGCTGGTTATGATTAGAGTGATCAAGAAGAAAAAGGTCCAATTAACTTTGCACTCATGGCTTACACTTCTACAAGTTTTAACTCTGGGGTATCTACTGATTAAAACTATTCATCATCTTGTTTGGAAAATGTTAAAATTCTTAAAGAACAAAATAAACAATAGTTAAAAAACTTAAGGACATCTAAGTTAAAAGCTATTACTTATAAAACAGGTTTAGAGTCTGTAGAAGCAAGACTTCTAGTTTATAAGAAAAACGAGTATGTTTATGAGGAAGATATCAAGGTCTTAAAACGTGAGATTCATTTAGGTCGAGCCTAATGATAAAAAATTATATTAGCCATCATTAATCCGATTAGAAGTTGGTTTGTTTATTCAGTGCAATGATTACTTATCTCGAAGAGGCATATCATTCTTAGACTTGGGTGGGACTTCATCCTAAGACCTAGACACATTAATTCTGTCACAATTAAAGCATCCACATAAAGCATCCTTACTACTTGATTATAATCTATCTTAGGGATTAAAGCAATGGTGATCTTGTTAAACCCTAACTCATAGAGACGTTATCCACATACTGCTTAATGGCAATTTATACACTAGTAGTCCACTTGTCCAACTATCCAATGAAATCGGAACATTACTTGTTGAATTATATAGATTCACCTACTAGTAAACATGTTCAATAAACCAAAGGCAATTTATGTTAGCTAGTTAAGCCAGAAGCGTATGCTTAGCACGATTTTAGAAGGACAATATTTGTGATCCTATGATTCTACATGTATAAATCACAATATGGAGAGCTATCCCAGCATCTAGATTACTTGGTCCGTATAACTAGATCCAGTTGAATGATAGGTCGCATACAAAAGCACGTAAACAAGTATGAATTGATAAACATAAACAAGCATAAAATGATAAATTAAGCAATCTAGATATAAACAAAACCAAACATTCAGATGTTTATAATAATGGCTAATACCCAAAGGTATTAGCCTTCAAACATCATAATTAATACAAGAGTAATTGTTTTAGCCAACGTAAACTAACCGAGTTAACGAATGATACTAAAAACTAAACGATTACAAAAGTATAAGAAATTACACGTTGTCTTCTATGGATTGGAATGCATTGCAAGACTTCTTCTACTCTTTTTCTCCTTTAAAAATCAACTTTTGTGGTTTAGGTATCGAGAATATGATTTAGCACACTTAAAACTCGTTTTTGAGTATTGTATTTATAGGGTCTGGAAGTGGGTTCGATACGGCGTATCCAAGGAATTAGATACGGCGTATTGGGGGTTTCTTGGAGTAGGGACCACGTTTGATATCATCTAGAATATTTACATATTATACATTGAATACGGCGTATTGACTTCTTCTAGATACGGCGTATTGATCTTCTTTCCTTTGTGGTCTTTGGTGAGTGCAGGCACATATACGCCGTATCTTTTTTCAAGGATACGGCGTATTGGTCTTTAGAATAGTATTCTTCAAAATATCTTCATTTAAGCTCCAAAATATGTGCCTTTTGCTAATATTCACCAAGTACTCCATAATTACTGCAATTCTCAAATATAAACGATTAAGTAACAATTCTTTGAAAGAATTATATAAAATGGTTTAAATACATGGGATAAATGATGCTATAAAATAGACGTTATTTGATGTCATTAAATATCCCTCACTTGAATCCTATTTGTCCTCAAGTAGCCTTTAGAAGTCTATAAAAATGTATCCTTAAGGATATTTTCCGTTAAAGAATTTATTTGATCTATTACGAGTACACAACCAAACACCTCACAAAATAGGAAGATGAAAACACTCAAATCACTCGACTAATCTATGTGGTAACATGTAACTAATTCGCTTAATTGCTCGGTCATGACGAGTATTCTATCATAAGCTTGGCAAGGATACACATCTCCACCGCTAAAGCTAAGGAGTAACAAGTTTATAAAGGTAAATATGGGCTTATATGAGAAGGCTTGGGGTTGATTACTCTAACTAATCTTTATCGATACCTATATTCTAGGAGGGCGACAAAGACCACACATACACACCTATAACGACGAGATAGACACATGTGACTACTCACTCCTACCTCGAATAAGCTAAAGAGTAGGAATAGTAGAGTAATATAGGGTATGGATCTTCTAACTTTCACCAATAGTAATAAACCAACAAGGCAGCTGAGACATGCATACATGGCTGTAACGATGGAATAGACATGTGTTAGCCTTAATTTTTTAGAGTCAAACAAGAAAGTTATCGGTCTTATAAACTCAAATAGGTCTTGTAATGTAATAGGCTAGTCGGGTATTAACAGGCTTGGATTGTAATCTAATATTGTCTATGTTTTGGGTTTAAAACCCAAGTTAAGCCAAGCCTGACCCATTTAGAAAGCCCAAGTGCCAAGGAATAGGCTAAGGGTATAAAAGAAACCTTCTCCACACATAAAGAGGGTGTTGGTTGCCATTTATGTGTGTGTGTAACCATACCAAACTTCTCTCTAATCTAATCTTCCATCTTTGTTTCTCTCTCTAGTTTCTCTCTCTACTTTTTCTAGTTTTTTGCTTATTTGGTATTGCTTATTAGTTGTGATATGGGTTAAGTTATGGGATAACATTTGGTATCACTCGCCATGGGGTGAGTTTAGTGGTTTTGTTGTGGTGAATTTTCACTTATTGGATTCGGCTTATATTTTTTTCTTCTCTCTTTTTTCTTATTTTTTTCTATTCGGCTTATTTTAGTTCTTGCTTATTTTAGTTCTTTCATATTTTAATGGCCTTTTCTCTTTCATTAGGCTATTAGGCTTCAATAGTAACTTAGTGGCTCATTTTTCTTCTTTTCCTAAAAAGCATTTGTTTTTTTGTTGTTCAACCAATAAGGGTGCATTTTGTTCAACTTTCTCGTGTCTATTTTTCATTCTTTATTTTTGAGTTTTAGTTTATTAGATATCAAAAGCTTGTATTGTTCTTTTTCGTGGCTTACTCCATTGGTAAACAAGCTTAATTTCAAGCTTATTCATGTTTTAGTTGGCTTATTTTTTTGTGGTCCACGCTTTGAAAAAAAACAAAGAGACATAGAACTATATTTTTAGCAACAAGGACTCAAGGAAAGTTTGTTTTCTTTTGCAATAGGACAAGAAGGACGTTTTTGTTTTCTTGTAGCCGATTTATACGTTTGATAAGTTTGATACACCTTCTCATACTAAAAAGGTTTTTGCAAACATAAGAAGGTAAGGAAATGATTTTTCAGGGACTATGACACCATTGTTTGCTACTATGTTGATGCATTTATGCATGTCAGTTCTATTCCAACTACAAGAATACACCTTATCATTTATGCATGTCGGTCCTATTCAATCTGATGTTGGTGTAGAGGCTGACATAAACAATTTAGATGCATTTATGCCTGTCAGTCCTATTCCAACTACAAGAATACACAAAGATCATCCAGTTGAACAAATTATTAGAGACTTGCATTCAGCACCTTAAACAAGAAGAATGACAAAGAATTTAGAAGAACATGGTTTGTTTAGTTCAGTTCAGCAAATAATAAACCATATGGACTTTCAAAACTGCTTGTTTGCTTGCTTTTTATCACAAGAAGAACCCAAAAAGGTAATTTATGCATTGGAGAATCCAAGCTAGATAGAAGCTATGCAGGATGAGATACTGTAATTCAAATTACAAAAGGTTTGGACTCTGGTGGATTTACCAAGTGGAAAAAGTGCTATTGGGACTTAATGGGTTTATAGGAACAAGAAGGATGAAAAAGGTATTGTGATTAAGAATAAAGCAAGATTGGTTGCACAAGGATACACACAAGAAGAAGGAATAGACTATGATGAGGTTTTTCCTCCTGTTGCCAGAATTGAAGCAATTAGGCTATTCTTAGCCTATGCCTCATTTAAAGAATTTATGGTGTACTAGATGGATGTTAAGAGTGCTTTTTCGTATGGTAAGATTGAAGAGGAAGTTTATGTTTGTCAACCACTGGGATTTGAAGATCCAGACTTCCCTGAAAGAGTATATAAAGTAGAAAAGGCACTTTATAGATTGCATTAAGCTCCTAGAGCTTGGTATGAAATCTTGTCAATTTATTTGTTATATAATGGGTTTCAAAGAGGAAAGATAGACAAGACCTTGTTTATCAGAAGAGTCAAAGGTGATATTTTGTTAGTTTAAGTGTATGTTGATGATATCATTTTTGGTTCTACAAAGAACTCATTATGTACAGAGTTTGAGAAGATGATGCATAAGGAGTTTTAAATGAGCTCTATGGATGAACTCACATTCTTCCTAGGACTGCAAGTGAAGCAAAAGGAAGATGGGATTTTTATCAGTCAAGACAAGTATGTGACTATGATTTTAAAGAAATTTGGTTTTGTTGATGTCAAGATAGCAAGCACACCTATGGAAACACAAAAGCCTTTGCTCAAAGATGCAGATGGTGAAGATGATGAACACTTGTATAGATCCATGATTGGATCATTGATGTATCTAACTTCTTCAAGACCTGATATTATGTTTGCAATATGTGCTTGTGCAAGATACCAAGTCAACCCAAAAAGTTCATATCTTCATGATATGAAAAGGATCTTTTGATTTGGTGGCATATACTGATAGTGACTATGCAGGAGCAAGTTTAGATAGGAAGTCCACAACAGGAGGTTGTCAATTCCTAAGGTGTAGACTAATTTCATGGCAATGCAAGAAGCAAATTATGGTTGCTAAGTCCACAACTGAAGCTGAGTATATAGCTGCTTCAAATTGATGTGGACAGGTGCTTTAGATCCAAAATTAATTGTTGGATTATGGATATAACTTTATGCAGACTAAGATTCATATTGATAATGAGAGTACGATTTGCATAGTTAAGAACCCTGTTTTTCACTCAAAGACAAAGCACATTGAGATTAGGCATCACTTTATCAGAGATTTTTATGAGAAAAATCTTATCTAGATGATAAAGATTCACACATACCAGAATGTTGTAGATTTGCTCACAAAAGCATTTGATATTAGTAGATTTCAATATATGATTGCAAGTATTGAAATGCTTAATCTCTAAAGTCTTGATTAATAGAAGGATGTTTGGATTGGAATGAAAGAGCTACTAATGATGAAATTGGAGTAAGTACTTGTAACTTCAAAAAATTTGTTGTTAAGTATAATTAGTGCTGCTAGTTATACTTAATACTGCTGAGTTAATACTGCTAGTTATACTTACTACTACTGGTATAACTAATATTGTGACATTTGAGAGAGTTGGTAAGAATAAAAATAGAAAGAGAGATGTGTGAAAATAAAAACAGATAGAGTGAATTAGTGAGAAAAAGAATTAAGTGAAATAAAAAATTGACAGAGAGAATTGTGAGCTAAAAGAATTAAGAGAAATCAAAAACAGACAGAGAGAATTGTGAGTAAAAAGAATTGAGAGAAATCAAAAACAGACAAAGAAATTTTTGTGAGCTAAAATGTTAATTTGATGATGGAAAAGCTAATTAGTATGGAATTAGAGTTAATACTAGTGATTCAAAGTTAATGCTGCTAGGCATAAACTTACTACTGCTTGGGTAAGTTAATGCTGCTAGGCATATACTTACTACTGTTGGGGAAGGTTAATGCTGCTAGGCATAAACTTACTATTGCTGTTGAAAGTTAATGTTGTTAGGCATAAACTTACAACTGCTGGTGAACGTTAATGTTGTTGAGGGTTGTTATCCCAAGATAATAAGCTATCCAAACACAAGATAAGCCATACCAATAAGCAAAAATAGAAAAGAGAGAAGGAAAAGATAGAAGATTAGATTAAGATGAAAGAGTGGGATGGGAGGTTTTACACACACACATAAACTATGCAAATGAAAACCAACACCCTCTCCATGTGTGGAGATGGTCCTTTTATACCCAATGCCAACTAGTAGGCGTATGGGCTTTCTACATGGGTCGGGCTTGGCATATCTTAGGCTTTGAGCCCGAAACACGGACAATATTAGATTACAAACCAAGCCCGTTGAACCCGACTAGCCTATTACAATACAAGACCTAGTTTGACTTTGTAAGACCGATAACATTCATGTTTGACTTAATATAATTAAGGCTAACAGGTACATCTTGTCGGATCCTGGATGAATAGAATACTTTGACTTATGTGACTCGTGCATAATCAAAGATCTCGTGTCACCGTAACATGGTAACCAACTTCTATTATCCAAACATAGTGTTCCATCAGCGCGAGCTTCTAACTTCTTTAGCATGCCACTAATATCTTCTACCTCAATGTTTTCAGTCTTAACCGCTTCTTTCTGAGCCTCAAGGATTCGCGATGAAAGGTCCAAGCCAATAGTCATAACTAAGGCTCTTACTCGTAGGGGTTCAATCCTTTCCTTTTGGCTTAAAGCATCTGCTACAATATTTGCTTTCTCCGGATGATAACGAATCACGCAATCGTAATCACTGAGGAGTTCTATCCATCAATGCTGCCTCATATTGAGTTCTTTTTGGTCTAGGATATGTTGTAGGCTCTTATGATCAGTGAATACTACACATCTTGTGCCATACAAATAGTGCCTCTAGATCTTTAGGGCGAACACCACTGCTCCTAATTCCAGATCATGGGTGGTGTAGTTCTTCTTATGAACTTTTAGTTGTCTAGAACGTATGAAATAACATGTCCTTGCACAAAAAATAATCAGTACAACACCTAACCCTTTTATGGATGCATCACAATACACCACAAAATCGTTACTGTCTTTGGGTAGTGCTAGAATAGGTGCGTCACATAGCTTTTGTTTCAACAGTGCTGAACAAAGAAGACCAACTATCAAGAAACTTGAAGTCAAGCAAGTGGAATTCAAGTTAGGGGAGGATTGTTGGGAAATACAAGTCTGAAAGTCAAAGTACTGTCAGTACATTCAAAGTACTGCCTTTGTATTAAAGGAGAGTCAAAGTACTGCTAGTATATTCAAAGTAAATGCTTTGTATTAGAGGAAAGTCAAAGCACTGCCGAAGATAAAGGATAATTAAAGGATAATTATGTATTTGTAATTTTAGATTGATTAGAATTAGTTTTCGTGTCAAACAAGAATTGTAAACCTACTAGGGTTATCCTTATGTCTATAAAAGGATCTCTAGGAAGGCATTAGAGATACACGAACAACAAAGCAACTATATCAAAAAGCATTAGTTAGTGATATTAGTGATTAGTATTGTATTAGGGATCTGCAACTTAGGCAGATTCAAAAGGGTTATAATACAAATCGTTTGATTAATCATTGTGTGTTCTTCTTAGTACTGCCAACTAGATTCCGCATAGTTGACAGTATATCAGTGTTTCATTAAGGAATATCGATCCTACAGTCTCTTTGAAAAACTATTGAATGACACAATGTTTGAAAAACGGTTATAGACCAAGTAAAAAAATATTTGACCTGGTTCTCTATAACCTTGGCTCTAGATACCAATCTGTAACACCCCCAAAATGGGCCATAGCGGAATATGATTTCTGGGGGTATTACTTCATAGATCAATAGCACAAGATATAAGAACGACCTCTATAAGAGCCGTTTAAAAACTGATACATTGGATTTCATAAATGGTTCGTTACAAAAGCCCATAGGCTTAACTTGTTTAACTTGAAAGAGTAAAGATTTCATAACATAACAATATCCCAAAATGCAATGCACGTAAATCTTTAGAGCGATATGACTTCAAAAGACGACCATCCAATGTACCTATGACTTGCACCTTATTGACCTGAGAAACATGTTTAAACTATCAACAATAATGTTGGTGAATTTATAGGTTTATAAATTAAATGAAGCGGATAGCAAGATTTTCCTGTAATAAAGTAACAAATACAATATCACAAAAAAATGTATTACGATATGCACTAAGCTCATGACACTGAAGCTAAACAATGTATGTATATCAAATACATATAAATGATGACACCTATAACACCCTGTGTTTTCAAGTCTTTGACGACGTCAATAAATGTGCTATTTATTTTTATTATTGTGCGTGTTTGCTTAAAATTGTAAACGTTAAGTTAAATCGCGTACGCCAAAAATTAGCGTTCAATGTAAACGGGCATCAAACAATTAAATGTTTACATCAAGCAAGGGTTATATAATTATTTTAATGATAATTATCAACTTTGTTCATTTTATTTTTATCGGATACGTAAAGTGTATACGTTTCGCGATAAATTGCGTTTAGGCACTCCCGGAACCACGAAAACTTTTCTACGCTTCAACAAATACCCACGTTTATACCCAATACCCAAAATTTAGTCAATATTATCATACATAAGCTACTAAAACCGGATATAGAGAGAAAAGAACAAGAAATGCAAGTTGAGAACACATTTCCATGTTTTCATGGGATGTTCTCAACTATTTGAGGACATACCCCATCCCTACCATTCTTTGACTAATGACCATGACTAAGGCCATCCCTAGGACACCCTTATGTCTCCTTGACCAAGTATACATCTTATATACATACAACTAACACATATATCACTTAACACTTAGGAAAAATTCACAAAACTCTCTCTTTTACTCCTTCCTTGGCCACGGCATTCTAGCCCCTCCCACACAAATCCATACAAAATTTTCTATAACCCTTACACTTCTATATACACATATCCTAAGATGTACTAAGGCATTTGCAAGCATTGGTTAACCATTTCCAAGTTATAATCAAGAAAAAGGAAGCTAGGGTTTAGTGAAGGAAAGTAAGAGTTTATAAAGTGCAAGTTTGGTTTTTGTGGCTAAACAAGGGTTTAGCACTTGTACATCACCATCATCATTCATCATAAGGTCCACTTTAAACCTTTATGCTTTCATTTTATAAGTTTTCATGCATATGTAATTTCTATTTTAGCTTAAATCACCATTTAGGAGTTTATCAAGAAAATGAGGTTTTCACTTGAAATGATCATATGGGTGACTTTTATATATGTGGTGTTATTACATATATCATGTTAAAAGTGATGGTAAAATGTTGTATCATATGGTTTTGGAGTAAACATGATTATGAGTAAATTAGGGTTTTCATAACTTCATAATATGTTTCAACTTAAAGAAATACATAAGACATGTTAATATTGATTATGGACTTTTAATCATGTTAATAGAACACTAAAATAAGGTCATATGGAAAGAAATACACTTGTACACATTTGGTTATGTATGAAAATGATTATTTACAAAACTAGTAAATTAGAGATTTCTTAAGTAAAGTTATGATCTTAAGTATTATCATAAATTAGTTAACCTTGGTAACTTGGACACATAAGGACTATTATGGACAAATGAGACATCATATATGTATGATTTATAAAGTATATGATATATGAGACTAGTGGTAAAACATAAAATAAGGTCAAAATGGACATACTAAGATCATGTAAACATTCTGCCAAATTCGTGTATAAAACATGTCTATTTTATATTTTTATAAAATAATACATTTCACGACGATTCCGAAAAAGTAAGAAACTTGTTAAACGGATTAATAACGAAAAAGTTACGTTAAAAAC